>CM038141.1:125013417-125178417 GCA_021437245.1 Aegilops speltoides
AGAATCAAGCCCGGGGCCCACACCCGTCCACGAGGGTGGGGTGCGCCCCCTCATGGGCGCCCTGTCTCGTGGGCCCCGACCTCCACCGACCTCAACTCCAACTCCATATATTCACGTTCGGGGAGAAAAAAATCAGAGAGAAAGTTTCATCGCGTTTGACGTCCTTGTCGACCACACTCTGGACGCGCGTTTGGAGCACCGATAGCTCGTCGGATGAGGACCAGTTCAGGCCCTTCTCGAGCCAGGACGTGAGCCGCAGTGGAGCTCCGGATATGAATTCAGGAGTAGCGGCCCACTTTTTACCACGCGGTTCGATGATATAGAACCATTGCTGCTGCCACTCCTTGACGGAATCATTGAAGGTGCCCGTCGGCCATATGACCTTGGGCATCTTGCTCACCATGGCGTCGCCGCATTCGGCATGCTCGCCATTCACCACCTTGGGCTTCATGTTGAAGATTTTCAGCCATAAGCCGAAGTGGGGCGAAATACGGAGAAAAGCCTCACATACGACGATGAACGTCGAATTGTTAAGGAAAGAATTGGGAGACAGCTCATGAAAATCAATCCCATAATAATACATGACGCCGCGAACAAATGGGTGAAGGGGAAACCCGAGGCCACGAACGAAATGAGGAAGAAACACGACCCTCTGGGGCTCCGGAGTGGGGACGATCTGTCCCGCCGGTGGAAGATGGTGGCCCATTTTCTTGGCCAAGTACCCGGCCTCTCGAAGCTTTTTGATATCCCTCTCCTGGACGGTAGAGGCCATCCATTTGCCTCCCGCTCCAGATCTGGACATCTTTGGAGGACCTCTCTTCGGGGGAGAAGAAGAGTGCTTGGGTGCTAGGGCTCGGGCAGAGGGGAATGGACTAGCGGAAGGAAAAGGCGTGGGTGAAAAGGAAGAGACCTTATCTCTTTATAGAGGCGGTAAAAGCTTTTTCGCCTCCCCACTTGCCTGGTGGAACCCGCTCGTTCCCCACTCGCCGCAATTAGCGGTGCGGTTGGGCTACCCATACCCGTATTGATGAGAATCCCGTAATAAGGGGACATGATCTCTGCTTCGGCAAGACGTGCAGAGGAAACCGCCTCGCAACATACGCTGTGGCTGGTTGTGGGAAAACGGTTCGAATAATGACCCGACTGTAGTGTCATGTCGCTTTATCTAAAGTTGTCAGCAGATTACACTTGCGAAATATCATTCTTTCTACGGTTGTATGTGAAGATCATCTTCCAGATCCGGACACGATCTAAGTGTTCGGTAATTACTATGGAGTATTCGGAGATGGAACCCACCTTGCAATGCCGAAGACAAACTGCGCGCCGGACTCATCGTCATTGAAGCCTGGTTCAGGGGCTACTGAGGGAGTCCTAGATTAGGGGGTATCTGGACAGCCGGACTATATACTTTGGCCGGACTATTGGAGCGTGAAGATACAAGACTCAAGACTCCGTCCCGTGTCCGGATGGGACTCTCCTTTGCGTGGAAGACAAGCTTGGCGATCCGGATATTATATTTCCTTCCTTGTAACCGACTCCATGTAAACCCTAGCCCTCTCCGGTATCTATATAAACCGGAGAGTTTAGTCCTTAGAGACAGAATCATAATCATCATAGGCTAGCTTCTAGGGTTTAGCCTCTACGATCTCGTGGTAGATCAACTCTTGTAATACCCATATCATCAATATCAATCAAGCAGGAAGTAGGGTTTTACCTCCATCGAGAGGGCCCGAACCTGGGTAAAACATCGTGTCCCTTGCCTCCTATTACCATTAGCCTTAGACGCACAGATTGGGACCCCCTACCCGAGATCCGCCGGTTTTGACACCGACAGCGAGGGCTTCGGATAATGCCTCAAAGGCCAGGGCGGCGTTTTTGTTTTCGGCGCGGAGTGATACATCCGGATCACTGGCTAGAGTGATGATTCCATTGGGCCCGGGCATCTTGAGCTTCATGTACCCGTAATGGGGTATAGCTTGGAAGCTCGTGAATGCATCCTGCCCTAAAAGGGCGTGTTATCCGCTACTGAACTGGGCCACTTGGAATGTGATTTCTTCGGACCTGTAATTCTCCGGTGTGCCGAATACCACATCTAGTGTGATTTTTCCCGCACATTGTGCCTCCCGACTAGGGATAATTCCTCTGAAGGTCATGCTGCTTTGCTCAATGCGGCTCTTGTCTATTTCCATTTTGTTGAGGGTTTCCTCGTAGATGAGGTTTAATCCGCTGCCACCGTCCATGAGCACTTTAGTAAGCCGGAAGCCATCCACAGTTGGACTAAGGACCAGAGCGGCTGGTGCTCGGACTGTTCAAAATTGAGGTTCGTCACTGGCATTAAGGTTATGGCCGTGTCGTTCCATGGGTTTATTGCTGCAACGTGGCAGACTTCAGCGAGGCTGCGGAGTGCTCTCTTGCACCTATTAATTGAGGCGAAAGTCTTGAAGACTGTCAATACTATATTGTTGTTTTCTACGGGATGATGCTCTGCGGTATCGTTAATGAGGAGATCCTCGCTGCTCTTGGCCACCTGCCGAAGTATCCAACATGCTCTACGGCTGTGTTTTGGTATGGTATCCGGTGTGGTATGAATTTTGCATGGCCCATTGAGCCATCCCTCCAATACGGTTCCACGCCCTGTAGTGGGCATTGGTTTCTTTGTAATTGGATCAGGTGACTTGCGAGAGTGCACCCTTTTAGTTCGGACGAGGGGTTTAGTGAGTAGGAGGATCCTGAAATTTTGCTTGGGTTTTCAGCGCTTTCCATCGCATAGTACTTCTGTACTATGGCCGCCAAGTCAGCGAAGTGTGCTATGTCACGGCGACTTATGGTGTTGAGGATTCCCTTGTCCGTGCAATTTTTGCAAAAGGATGAGATTGCGTCTTCCTCGCGACAGTCCTTGGCCTTGCTCATTACAAGGAGGAATCTGGCCCAAAAGTGATGTACTGTCTCTTGGAACTCTTGTCTAATATGGGAAAGATCGCTTGTATCTGGGTGGGTGGGTAGATTTAAGTCCGAACCCTGACCCGATCTGAGACCCAGGGGCAGAGGAGCTTCCGAACTTGGCAGTTCGGGCTCTGGGATGTTGCCCAATTTTTCTGGCCCGCTGTTTGATTCTAAGTTTGGGGCCTGGGTCATGTCCTCCCGCAGACGGGTATCCGGCTCGGAGAGCTTGGGAATCCGGACATAGTTCGTCCTCAAAATAGAGGAAGAATCGTTGCATTTCTCCTCCACCACCGCTATCTGATGGGTGACCGGCGGAGAGTTAATCTCTCTTTGGTCGGGTTTAAGCCCGATCCGATCATAGTCCGTAGCGACTCCCAAGGCGGCGATGCGATCCAAGAGCTCATTCAAGGACGAGAGCTCCATTATATCCATCTGCTCGGTGTATTCTAAGCTGAAGGGGAGGTTGTTTTTGATGACTCGAGAAGTCGGCGGCGGCGCGACGGCCGAACGGGCGGTCATGACGAAGCCGCCTCCTGGAGAGTTTGGACTAAAGCCAGGGCTCCCCCCAGAGGTGATGTTGTCCTTGATAACAAGGCAAGCCATCAAGCCTTACCGTGACGACACAGTGGAACTCTCAATGAAAGCACCAATGTCGGTGTCAAAACCGGCAGATCTCGGGTAGGGGGTCCCGAACTGTGTGTCTAAGGCTAATGGTAACAGGAGGCAGGGGACACAATGTTTACCCAGGTTCGGGCCCTCTCTATGGAGGTAATACCCTACTTCCTACTTGATTGATCTTGATGATATGAGTATTACAAGTGATCTACCACGAGTTCGTATAGGCTAAACCCTAGAAGCTAGCCTATAATTATGATTGTTGTTATCCTATGGACCAAACCCTCTGGTTTATATAGACACCGGAGGGGGCTAGGGTTACATAGAGTCGTTTACAGAGAAGGAAATCTACACATCCGGATTGCCAAGCTTGCCTTCCACGCAAAGGAGAGTCCTACCCGGACACGGGACGAAGTCTTCAATCTAGTATCTTCATAGTCCAACAGTTCGGCACAAGTACATAGTCCGGCTGTCCAAGGACCCCCTAATCCAGGACTCCCTCACTATTCAAACTCATTGTCTGAATCAATTCGGTTTCTTGGGTCTCAACTACAAGCTGAAAGACATCGACCAGTTGTGCTGCAACAAGAAGCAGAAGGACCGTGGAAGTCCCTGGAGCATTCAGATGCATACTTTCTGGTGCAACAACAAGCGTTGGAGGATTTTAGCGCCAAACAGGACAAAGCTAATAAGCTTGCTAAGCTTATTGCCAGCATGGTGGATACCCAGGATAACGTTTCTTGAGCTCTTCTGAATTTGTTTTAGTTATGGACTTGTTTTGCTGCCTCGTTTATTTGCACTGGTGGCCAATTTTGACGGCTAGTGTATGTAATATGCTGCTTTGTTCCCTATATTTGCACTGGTGGCGAACTTTGATGCCCAGTGGATGTAATATGTGTAATAGCTGTAATAGGCTAGCGTTAGTTGCTTGCTTATTTATTTCCTTATTGTCTTGTTTAGTTGTTTGGTTGTAGTCACTGTAGTTCTTTTTCCGCGTTTTTCTAGTGGCCACAATAACCTACTTTTGGTAACTAGGCCACAATAAGCATGGCAACACACGGACTGTTGTAACCATGGGCCTCCTGCGGCCGTAGGATCTGTGGGCCTTCTACGGTCCATAGGATCCATGGGCCTTCTACGGGCCGTAAGATCCATGGACTTTCTACGGGCCGTATGATCCATGGGCCTTCTACGGGCCGTAGGATCCATGGGCCTTCTACGGGGCGTATAATCATTTCGCAAAACATGGGTCGTACTATTCGTGGACCATAACGGGCCGTTAATAGGCCGCATTTGATAACTCTATGAAAATAGCCCAACGGGTTAACGGGCCACAAACGGGCCGAATGTTACCACAGGCTGAATTTGGCCCACAAACGGAATAGGCCAGTAATGGACTGTAACTAACCGAATTCTAGAAATGAGCCTAAGAATAAATGGGCCCTTAGAAGGCCGAAAGTTAACATGGGCTGGAAACGGTCAACGGAATAATGGGTCGTTAATGGGTATAAAGCGATAGACTGTTCATTATGGTCCAGTTTCATCTCTGGCCTTTAATGGGCTAAGAGTTACAGAGGGCCTCATATGGGCCGAAAGACATCATGGGCCATACATGGACCGGAAGTTACAACGGGATGGAATCATATTGGACGGCCCAAATGAAGGTACCGGGCTTAATTCCGATAGGCCGGCACGGGCCGGGAGTTAGCGGGCCGTAAATGGGCTATATACGAACAGATCGTTAATAGGCTTTCCGTGGGCCGGCCCGTTACCTTTTGACCAAGTCAAACGGGTCGGCCTTTTCACCAGAATGGTCCTCTGTTGGGCCGTGCCACGTGTCGACATATCATAGGCGCCTCCTATCCAATGAGTGGATGACATCTGTCCCAACGGTGAGCCAACACGTGTTTCCTCTGGGCAATGAGAATTTTACACATGGAAAATCCCCATTGGTCCTGGCTGTTAACGGATTATCGGATCCAAAACCGGACCTGATAGCTTAACGGCATCCCGTTATGGTGGATGCCACGTGTCGGTCACCCTTGACGAAAGCACTTCTGTGACGTGCGATTTATCATCATGGAAGTGGACACTTCCGTGATGATAATTTTGGTAATGTCATGGAACACTTCTACGACAACACAGGTATGACTATCTTGATTATGTCATAAAATCGTCATGGATGTACATGCATGATAAAAAATGTGACCTACTGTGACAAACACATATCATCACAGAAGTGTATTTTTTGTAGTGTATGGTTAGGTTTACCATAATTCTTCTTTCGTAGTTGTGGATGCTTGTGGGAGGGGTTAATCATAAGTGGGAGGCTTGTCGAAGTAAGGACAACACCCAAGCACCGGTCCACCCACATATCAAATTATCAAAGTAACGAACGCGAATCATATGAGCATGATGAAAACTAGGTTGACGATAATTCCCATGTGTCCTCGGGAGCACTTTGCTTTATTTAAGAGTTGTCCAGGCTTGTCCTTTGCTACAAAAAGGATTAGGTCACCTTGCTGCACCTTAGTTACTTTTGTTACTTGTTACCCATTACGAATTACCTTATCACAAAACTATCTGTTACCGATAATTTCAGTGCTTGCACGGAATACCTTACTGAAAACTGCTTGTCATTTCATTCTGCTCCTCATTGGGTTCAACACTCTTAGTTATCGGAAGGACTACGATAGATCCCCTATACTTGTGGGTCATCACATACTTAGGGAGAACACAATTTCTTGAAATTAGGTGAAGGGATCATCTCATAATGTTATCGTAGTCCTGAGCAAAATAAGATGCATAAATAGATAAACATCACATGCAATCAATAGGTGACATGATATGACCATTATCATCGGATGCCTTTGATCTCCATCTCCAAAGGACCGGCATGATCTCCATCATCACTGGCAAGACACCATGATCTCCATCATCGTGTCGTCACGTGGTCGTCATGCCAACTATTGCTTCTACAACTATTGCTAACGCATAGCGATAAAGTAAAGCAATTGAATGGCGATTAGTAAATTAAAGACAACCCTATGGCTCATACCGGTTGCCGAACTCGGCATGCAAGTTGTGAACCTATTACAAAACATGATCATCTCATACATCAACATATATCACATCACGTTTTTGGCCATACCACATCACAAAATGCCTTGTAAAATCAAGTTAGACGTCCTCTGCTTTGTTGTTGCAAATTTTACATGGCTGCTATGGGCAACTAGCAAGAACCGTTCTTACCTACCAAAGCCACAACGGCGATAATAAAGTTGCCTTTTAACCTTCTAGAAGGACCGCCTTCGTTGCACAATACCGTCGAATCCAAATAAGAAAAGAGAGGCAAGAAATTTGAGCATCAATTCCAAAACTCTTTGTGTCCTACTCGTGCATATACATTTACATATAGACCCAGCTCATGAGGCCACTCTTGGGGAATGAAGTATGAAAATCAAAAAAAATCCTATGAGCAGCCAAGATCTATCTAGGAGAAGCATAGCAACGAGAGGGGAGAGTATGTCTACGTACCCTCAAAGACCGTTAAGTGGAAGCATATATCATGCGGTTGATCTAGTCATACCCGTCATGATCCAATCGCGATCCAAACTTATGAAGTACCGAACGGACGGCACCTCCGCGTTCAACACACGTACGGATTGATGATGTCTCCTCCTCCTTGATCCAACAAACGAGGGAGAAGAAGTAGATGGGATCACCGGTAGCACGACGGCGTGACAGTGATGGTGGTGGAGTGATTCTCGCAGGGTTAAGCGCTACCGAAACAATGAAGACGGAGGAGTTACAAAGTAATAGGAGAACGAGGGGGGTCAAGGGCTTGTTTGTCCCCTTGGGGCGCCCCTTCCGTTCTATATATAGGTGGAGGGGCGTGGTGGCCAGCCCTCCAAGCCCTAGGGTTGGCGCACCAAGGGGAGGAGTTCGACTCCTAGTCCAATGCCTCCTTTCCATACACAGGTGGACTTTCCAGCTTTCCTAGCCACATGGGCCTTGAGGGACTTCTGCGCTTGGCCCAATAAGGCCAAGGCACCTCCCCTCAGCCCATGCTGACCGTTGGGATGTGATGGAACCCCTGGTGGACTTCCGGACACCTTCGAAAGTTTCTAGAACCTTCTGGATGTTTCCTGGTATAATACCGAAAAACTAAAACTTTTTCTGTAACCCTGAAAAAACTTTCCATATATATATTTACCTCCGGACCATTCTGGAGCTCCTCTTAACATTCGAGATCTCACCCGAGGCTCCTAACAACATTCAGTCACCAACATGCATATCCTAATTGTCGGGGATATACCCTGCGGTGTAACCCAGCCTGATGTATGATCTGGCTGGAGCTTGGCCACTCATTGGTGACCCGCCCCTAGCTTGGCGACTGACGGATGACCCGCCCGAAGACTGGCGACTCACTGATGACCCTGACGGCGGGTCAGATAGATGACATGGCTAAAGGCCCAGAAGGCCGACTCATGTTATGGTAGGCCGGCTTAAGAGGAAAGGCATAAGGAACATTCCTTTACAAAGGAAGCAAGACTAGTACTCCACTTGTAATAGAGTAATCCTAATCCTACTAGGACTAGTCATGTAACCCACCCCTTCAACTTATATAAGGAGGATCGGGGCACCCCAAGAGGGACAAGTTGAGACAAGTCAATAACTCTCGAGAGTCGAGAGAGAGGTAGCAAAAGAGCACCCTTGTAATCCTGAGCACCATGATCAATATATCAATGAAGCGGGTGTAGGCTTTTACCTCCACCATGAGGGGCTGAACCTGGGTAAAACCTCGCGTCTCTCATCCCACTCAACCCCTTTCAAGCTACTACCTAGATGCGTCGGCCTCACGACTAAGTCCTCACACTAAGGACATCTGCCATGACAAAACCACGAAAGTCGGCACCCACCGTAGTGTTGGGGAACGTAGTAATTTCAAAAAAAATCTTACGCACGCGCCGGATCATGGTGATGCATAGCAACGAGAGGGCAGAGTGTGTCCACGTACCCTCATAGACCGAAAGCGGAAGCGTTATCACAACGCGGTTGATGTAGTCGTATGTCTTCACGATCCGACCGATCAAGTAACGAATGCACGGCACCTCCGAGTTCTGCACACGTTCAACTCGATGACATCCCTCGAACTCCGATCCAGCCGAGCTTTGAGGGAGAGTTCCGTCAGCACGACGGCGTGGTGACAATGATGATGTTCTACCGACGCAGGGCTTCGCCTAAGCACCGCTACCATATTATCGAGGTGGATTATGGTGGAGGGGGGCACCGCACACGGCTAAGAGATCCAACGGATCAATTGTTGTGTCTCTAGGGGGTGCCTCCCTCCTCGTATATAAAGGAGTGGAGGAGGGGGAGGGGGCCGGCCACCCTTGGCGCGCCCCATGAGGAGTCCTACTCCCACCAGGAGTAGGACTCCCCCTTCCTTGTTGGAGTAGGAGAGGAGAGGGAAGGAGAGAGAGGGGGAAAGGAAAGGGGGGCGCCGCCCCCCTACTTGTCCAATTCGGACTTGGGGCGAGGGGCGCGTGGCTGCCCCTTGGCCGCCTCTCCTCTTCCACCACTTGGGCCCATGAGGCCCATTAACCTCCGGGGGGGGTTCCGGTAACCCCCCGGTACTCTGGTATATATCCGATAACCCCCGGAACCATTCCGGTGTCCGAATATAGTCGTCCAATATATCAATCTTCATGTCTCGGCCATTTCGAGACTCCTCGTCATGTAAGTGATCACATCCGGGACTCCGAACTACCTTCGGTACATCAAAGCACATAAACCCATAATATAACCGTCATCTAACTTTAAGCGTGCGGACCCTACAGGTTCAAGAACTATGTAGACATGACCGAGACACGTCTCTGGTCAATAACCAATAGTGGAACCTGGATGCTCATATTGGCTCCTACATATTCTACGAAGATCTTTATCGGTCAAACCGCATAACAACATACGTTGTTCCCTTTGTCATCGGTATGTTACTTGCCTGAGATTCGATCGTCGGTATCTCAATACCTAGTTCAATCTCGTTACCGACAAGTCTCTTTACTCGTTATGTAATGCATCATCCCGTAACTAACTCATTAGCTACATTGCTTGCAAGGCTTATAGTGATGTGCATTACCGAGAGGTCGAGATACCTCTCCGACAATCGAGTGACAAATCCTAATCTCAAAATACGCCAACTCAACAAGTATCTTTGGAGACACCAGAGAGCACCTTTATAATCACCCGATTACGTTGTGACGTTTGGTAGCGACAAAGTGTTCCTCCGTAAACGGGAGTTACATAATCTCATAGTCATTGGAACATGTATAAGTCATGAAGAAAGCAATAGCAACATACTAAACGATCAAGTGCTAAGCTAACGGAATGGGTCAAGTCAATCACATCATTCTCCTAATGATGTGATCCCGTTGATCAAATGACAACTCATGTCTATGGTTACGAAACTTAACCATATTTGATTCAAGAGCTAGTCAAGTAGAGGCATACTAGTGACACTCTGTTTGTCTATGTATTCACACATGTATTATGTTTCCGGGTAATACAATTCTAGCATGAATAATAAACATTTATCATGATATGAGGAAATAAATAATAACTTTATTATTGCCTCTAGGGCATATTTCCTTCAGTCTCCCACTTGCTAGAGTCAATAATCTAGATTACACAGTAATGATTCTAACACCCATGGAGCCTTGGTGCTGATCATGTTTTGCTCGTCGAAGAGGCTTAATCAACAGGTCTGGAACATTCAAATCCATATGTATCTTGCAAATCTCTATGTCTCCCACCTGGACTTGGTCCCGGATGGAATTGAAGCGTCTCTTGATGTGCTTCATTCTCTTGTGAAATCTGGATTCCTTTGCCAAGGCAATTGCACCAGTATTGTCACAAAAGATTTTCATTGGACCCGATGCACTAGTTATGACACCTAGATCGGATATGAACTCCTTCGTCCAGACTCCTTCATTTGTTGCTTCCGAAGCAGCTATGTACTCTGCTTCACATGTAGATCCCGCCACGACGCTTTGTTTAGAACTGCACCAACTGACAGCTCCACCGTTCAATATGAACATGTATCCGGTTTGCAATTTAGAATCGTCCGGATCAGTGTCAAAGCTTGCATCGACATAACCATTTACGACTAGCTCTTTGTCAGCTCATAAACGAGAAACATATCCTTAGTCCTTTTCAGGTATTTCAGGATGTTCTTGACCGCTGTCCAAATGATCCACTCTGGATTACTTTGGTACCTCCCCGCTAAACTAATAGCAAGGCACACATCGTGTCCGTACACAAGATTGCATACATGGTAGAGCCTATGGTCAAGCATAGGAACTTCTTTCATTTTCTCTCTATCTTCTGAAGTGGTTGGGCATTGAGTCTGAATCAATTTCACACCTTGTATTACACGCAAGAACCCTTTCTTTGCTTGATCCATTTTGAACTTTTTCAAACTTTATCAAGGTATGTACTTTGTGAAAGACCAATTAAGTGTCTTGATCTATCTCTATAGATCTTGATGCCCAATATATAAGCAGCTTCACCGAGGTCTTTCATTGAAAAACTTTTATTCAAGTATCTTTTATGCTCTCCAAAATTCTATATCATTTCCAATCAATAATATGTCGTCCACATATAATATTAGAAATGCTACAGAGCTCCACTCACTTTCTTGTAAATACAGGCTTTTCCAAAAGTCTGTATAAAACCATATGCTTTGATCACACTGTCAAAGCGTTTATTCCAACTCCGAGAGGCTTGCACCAGTCCATAAATGGATCGCTGGAGCTTGCACACTTTGTTAGCACCCTTTGGATCGACAAAACCTTCTGGTTGCATCATATATAACTCCTCTTCCAGAAATCCATTCAGGGATGCAGTTTTGACATCCATTTGCCAACTTTCATAATCATAAAATGCGGCAATTGCTAACATGATTCGGACAGACTTAAGCATCACTACGGGTGAGAAAGTATCATCGTAGTCAACCCCTTGAACTTGCCGAAAACCTTTCGCAACAAGTCGAGCTTTGTAGATGTGAATATTACCATCAAGATCAAGATTCTTCTTGAAGATCCATTTATTCTCGATGGCTTGCCGATCATCGGGCAAGTCAACCAAAGTCCACACTTTGTTCTCATACATGGATCCCATCTCTGATTTCATGCCCTCAAGCCATTTTGCGGAATCTGGGCTCATCATCGCTTCCTCATAGTTCGTAGGTTCACCATGGTCAAGTAACATGACCTCTAGAATAGGATTACCGTATGATACGTCTCCAACGTATCTATAATTTATGAAGTATTCATGCTATTATATTATCCATCTATGATGTTTTATATGCATTTATATGTCATTTTATATGATTTTGGGACTAACCCATTAACCTAGAGCCCAGTGCGTTTGCTTTTTCTCCTTGTTTTTCTGCTTACGTAAAAGGGATACCAAACGGAGTCCAATTGACATGCCAATTTTTGAGGATTTTTTATGGACCAAAAGAAGACCATGGAGCATCGGAGTTGGGCCTGAAGAGTCCCGGGCTGCCCACGAGAGTGAGGGCCATGCCCTCCCCCCTAGGGCATGGGGCCCTATCTCGTGGACAGCCCGGAGACCTCCCTGACGTGAAACCAACGCCAAAAATTCCTATAAATAGATAAACCTTCGGGAATTAACCTAGATCGGAAGTTCCGCCGCCGCAAACCTCTGTAGCCACGAGAAATCAATCTAGGCCCTCTCCGCACCTGCCGGGGGGTCATCATCACCAAGGCCATGGAGGAGGATCTCGGAGGGGGCATCATCGCCATGAAGGCCAAGGACCAGAGGGGGAAAGCCATGAAGGAGGAAGCACAAGGGGGAGAACCTCTCCTCCTCTCTCTTGGTGGCACCGGAGTGCCATCGGGAGGGGAATCATCGCCGCGTTGATCATCTTCATCAACATCACCATCATCATCACCATCATCATCACCATCCTCATATCTTTTACGCGGTCCACTCTCCCGCACCCCGCTGTAATCCCTACTTGAACATGGTGCTTTATGCTACATATTATGATCCAATGATGTGTTGCCATCTTATGATGTTTTGAGTAGATATCTTTTGTCTTTGAGTTGATTGATGATCTAGATTGGTACGAGTTGTATGTTTCATTTTGGTGTTGTCCTATGGTGCCCTCCGTGTCGCGCAAGCGTGAGGGATTCCCGCTGTAGGGTGTTGCAATACGTTCATGATTCGCTTATAGTGGGTTGCTAGAGTGACAGAAGCTTAAACCCGAGTAAGGGGGTTGTTGCGTATGGGATAAAAGGGGACTTGATGCTTTAATGCTATGGTTGGGTTTTACCTTAATGAATCTTTAGTATTTGCGGATGCTTGCTAGAGTTCCAATCATAAGTGCATATGATCCAAGTAGGAAAAGTATGTTAGTTTATGCCTCTCCCTCATATGAAATTGCAATGACGACTATCGATCTTGTTAACAATTGCTTAGGACAATTCCGCACACCGATCCACCATTATTCCACACTCGCTATTTATATTATTTAGTATTATATTCTAACTTTATGATAACAGCACCTACTTTTATATTTTATCTCTCCGATATCATACAAAGTTATTCTCTTTATACCCACAACACAGCTTTATTTCTTGTTTCTAGTTGGAAGCAAACGTTCGGTGCACGTAGAGCCGTATCAGTGGCAGATAGGGTGTTAGAGTATGTAATGAACCTAATGGGCCCATTAGTCTTAGGGTTAACTAGAGATAAGGGTCGCTTGCTTAGGGGTCAAGTAAGCCTTGTTTGAGAGTCAAGTAAACCTCTCTATATAAAGAGAGGAGATGTATCAATCTAATCAAGCAAGAATTAAGAAGGAAATCCCTTCCCTCTTGCCCGTCCGTGGGCAAAAAGGCCCCCGATTGGCCCTGTCGCGCCCTCGTTCTAGCAGCACCATAACAATTTGGTATCAGCTAGCTTCGGTTCGATCATGTCTTCACCGCCGCCAAGCCCGTCTCTTCCGCTGCTGGTCACCTCGTTGCCTTCGGCGACCACCACGACCGTCGCCCCGCTCCTGCCCGCGCTGGGATCCTCCGTCGCGCCCGCCCCTGCCGTCCTCACCCCGAAGGAGGTGTTCGGGGTCCTGCGGGACCTAACCCAGGCGGTCCAGGAGATCCACATGTTCTTGGTCGGGTCCTACGGGCCGCCCCTGGCTGTGCCACCCATCGCCGTCCCCGAGCCGCCGTGGCTGCCGTGGCAGCCGCCGCACCAGCGGTTTTCGTCGGCCGCCGCAGCTGCCATCCATCGCCACCACCGCCCAGCCCGGCTGCGATGGGGCCGCCGCCCTAGCGGCCTCCGCTGCGTTCGGCGCTTTCTCGCAAAGAATCGCCGCCGCTTCCGCTGACGACACCGTAGCAGCCACCGCCGTCGGCTCCGCCGCCCAAGATGGATGCCCTATGATGGGATCGCGACGACCTTGTTCCCATCGCGTCGCCGCCATCCTGTGGCGCCCACATCCAGCAGATCATGTCCCGCCGCCGCAGCCATCGCTCGTCTTGATCGCTACCGCCACGTGTCGGCGGCGGTGAGGCTGCAGTTGTCGCGCGCCGCCTCCTAGTGCGTCGGCGTGTGCGGGAGATGCGTGGTCTGCAGCCGCCGCTCCTCAAGTTGCCCTTCGCCGCGAAAGGACCTCAATCTCGTCTGCTGCGATCGGGATCTTGGGCATGCGGTTTCCCACAGGCGGCGGGCGTCTTTGTTTTCCCGTGGCAAGAACCTCAAAGTCTGCGACATCGGCGGTTGGGGGCGCACCCCTCCTCGACATTCTCCATCGCAAGCCCTCCACTCTTCCCTGTGCAGTGCAGACCAACTGTTAGAGTACGTAATGAGCCTAATGGGCCCATTAGTCTCATTACATACTCTAAAACTACACCCCACCTAGACATGCAGCTTGTCCTCGAGCTGCAGCCTAACCAACTTATAACCATGACTTGACGCAACACAAACCTAACACCTAAAAACAAGCCTTTTACATCTCGGCTTGTTTTATTATTCTCAACCTGAAATGGACTAGAACGCTTTATTTTGGATCCCTTAACAAAAAATGGACACCATCCGCACGTCAGACGTGCACGTGTACAGCCACCTGGATCCCATGGACACCAACTGGACAAAAAGGAGTGCATGTGTATGACCACCTGGAAGTGGTCGCAAGAGTGACCAGCAGAGGCGCCCTCGCGGCAGCCAGTGGCGGAATGCAGTGGTGCTACGCGGTGCGCTGCTGTCGGTGACACCATGCCTTCTTCCTACAGGACGGCTGTTGGTTTGCACCGCACAGGGAAGAGTGGAGGGCTTGCGATGGAGAATGATGAGGAGGGGTGAGCCCCCCAACCGCCAATGTCGCAGACTTTGAGGTCGCTACCCGTGGGAAAAACAACATGCCCGCTGCCCGTGTGGGAAACCGCATGCCCAAGATCCCCGACGCGGCGGATGCGATCGAGGTCCTTTTGTCTAGGTGGTGTCCATGGGATCCAGGTGGTGTCCATGGGATCCAGGTGGTGTCCATGGCCTAAACATGCACTCCTTTTGTCCAGGTGGTGTCCATGGGATCCAGGTGGTTGTACATGTTAGAGTACGTAATGAGCCTAATGGGCCCACTAGTCTTAGAGTTAATTAGAGATAAGGGTCGCTTACTTAGGGTTCAAGTAAGCCTTGCTTGGGAGTCAAGTAAACCTCTTCATATAAAAATAGGAGATGTATCAATCTAATGAAGCAAGAATTAAGAAGGAAATCCCTTCCCTCTTGCCCGGCCGTGGGAAAAAAGGCCCACGGCCGGCCCTCTCGCGCCCTCCTTCTAGCAGCGCCATAACATAGGGCTTGAGAGAATATTGATCTTACCTTTAGCTCCTTGTGGGTTCAACACTCCATACTTATCACTTCCACCTTTGGGAATTGCTACGATGATTCCCTGCACTTGGGGATTATCAAGCTCTTGTCCGGCGCCGTTGCCGGGGAGCAATAGCGTGGGGTTGATATTTTTGTGTGTGCTTGTTTGCTTTCTTCACTAAGTAGATTTTATTTTTCCTTTTTTTGTTTCTGTTTAGTTGTGGGTGAAACATACAAAAAAATTTTAAAGAATGAAAATACCAAAAAAAATATTACTTGCCTCTCATGCCTAAAAAGGTTTTTCAAAAAGAGAAGCGATTGGAAAGTTATGCATTGAAGAAGTGAGGGTCGACCTTGAGCACTTGTGTTCATGCTCACGGAAATAATGTAGAATTTTTCATGGAAGTTTCTCTGTAAATAATTATCCCCTTGTATATATCCATTGTATCATAAAAAGTTTGTGCCAAGCTTTGGTTTTAGTATGATAAGATTGCTTGCTTACTATGTGCAGAACAAAAACAGAAACTTTGGCTGTAGTGCTTGAATTTACATTTTTTACTGGAAAGTAAAATGGGTCTGAAATTTTTTTCACATTACTTCTGTACAAATTTTTCAAATTTTCAAATTTATTTCATAATTTTTGGAGTTACAGAAGTTTACTGAACTGCCAGATTACTACAGACTGTCCTGTTCTTAACAGATTCTGTTTTTCGTGTGTTGTTTGCTTATTTTGATGCATCTATGGCTAGTATGTAGGGTATGAACCATAGAGAAGTTGGAATAAAGTAGGTTTAACATCAATATAAACAAAGTTTGAGTTAATTACAGTACCTTAAAGTGGTAGTTTGCTTTATTACACTAACAGATCCCACAAGTTTTTGTTTAAGTTTTTGTGAATGAAGTGTTTGAAGAACGAGGAGTTACCGATGTGAGAATAATAAAGAGAGACAAGATTTAAAGCTTGGGGATGCCCAAGGCACACCAAGTAAATATTTAAAAGGATACTCAAGCATCTAAGCTTGGGGATGCCCCGGTTGGCATCCCATCTTTCTTCTTCAACAAATATCGGTATACCTCGGTTTTTGTTTTGTTCACATTGTTTGTGCCCTTTGTGTTTTTGTTTTTCTTTAAGAATCATGCTAGCATGAGATATCTCTTCATTGATTTATAGAATACTTCATGTGCTTCACTTATATCTTTTAAGTACGGTCTTATAGAATTGCTCTTTGTGCTTCACTTAAATTGTTTGAGTATGGTTTTATAGAATGCTTCGTACGCTTCACTTACATATTTTGAGCATGGATATTGATTGTAGAATGCTCCAGGAACTTCACTTATATCTTTTGGAGTATGAATAATACTATAATTTAAAGTGGGTTTGGAAGAGTGTCAACTTTAGGAATTAGTGATCCCACTATCTTGGAGGGTGTTGAATCTTCGTACGATATTTATGAAAGTGGATTTGGAAGAGTGTCAATTTTAGTTAGTATTCCACTATTTCGGAAGAGGTTCCAATTGAGTATGAGAACAAAGTTGATATTCATGATGCTACTGAAAATTATTATGAGGGAGGAATATGTGCTTGTAGGAGTTGCAATAATGTCAAGTTTCCTCTCTGTGTGCTTAAAGTTTTGAAGTTATACTTGTTTTTGCCTTCCTATGCTAGTTGACTTTTGTTCCTATAAATTGTGTGCTCACAAAATCCCTAGGCATAGGAAGTGAGTTAGATTTAAATGTGCTAGTCATATTCTTCATGATGCTCTCTTTGTGTTTCAAATCTTTTCTTTTATATGAGCATCATTGAAATCATCATGCCTAGCTAAAAGGCATTAAAGAAAAGCGCTTGTTCGGAGACAACCCGATATTTACCCTTACTGTTTTTGTGTGTCCACATGATTAGGCTACTGTATTAATCATGTTTTATAGCTTTTGTTCCAATAAAGTGCCAAGACCTTTGGGAAGACTTGGGTGAAAGTTAATGTGATCTTGCTGTAAAAAACAGAAACTTTGCGCTCACGAGATTAGCTGTCATTTTTTTTTACAGAAGAGTGCTTTTAACTTGATTATTTTTGCAGAAGATTAATAGACAAATTCCTCACGTCCACCAATTTATTTCATAATTTTTGGAGTAGCAGAAGTATGGTTATTGTTCAGATCATTACTGATCGCTCATTTCTGGCAGATTCTGTTTTCATTGCATATTTTGCTTGTTTTCTAGTTTCTATGGCTTATATTTCTCAATATAAATTGTAGAAATGATATGGTACAGTAAGCATTATGTGAAAACAATTATGAACCTTGTCTTTGACAGTACCAAAGTGCATGGTTTACTCTTTATCATACTAACCTATCTCACAAAGTTCCATTAAGTTTTGTGTGATTAAAGTTTTCAAGTTTTGGGTGAGATATCGATATGAGGAGAATAAGGAGTGGAAAGACCCTAAGCTTGGGGATGCCCAAGGCACCCCAAGGTAATATTCAAGGAAGACTCAAGCGCCTAAGCTTGGGGATGCCCCGGAAGGCATCCCCTCTTTCGTCTTCAAAACTATCGGTACACCTTACTCGGAGCTATATTTTTATTCGTCACATGATATGTGTTTTACTTGGAGCGTCATTTTATTTTGTTAGTATTATATTTCTGTTATTTATAATAGTGTTTTGCATCTTTATTTTCAATAAAAATGTCAAGGATAGCCTTTACCATGCTTATTTTGCTAGTATACATGTTGCTGTTTGAAAACAGAAAGTTTACCGCTGTTGCAAAAATTCCCTAGAAAAGTCAGAGCATGATATAATGTTGAAACTTTTTGCATAATGAGATCTGATAAATATAATGCAGTGGGAATTTTTTTCTCGTAATTTTTGGAGTTAGGGAAGTATTGATAGTCTTGCATTCTTTACAGGCTGTACTGTTTTGACAGATTGCTGTTATGTTTGCATTGTTTGCATATGCTTGCTTGTTTAATGATTCTATTTGAGGATAGGAGTATTAAATATGCAGAGGAATTTAGTATGCAATGTTGAATAATGATTCTAGTGATTTGTTACAGTAGAAAATGATAAGGTTTTGCATTGGTTTATACTAACCTATCTCACGAGTTCTTGTTGAGTTTGGTGTGGATGAAGCTTTTGATAAAAAGAGAAACCATGATATGAGAAGAATTAAGGAGACACAAAAGTTCAAGCTTGGGGATGCCCAAGGCACCCCAAGATAATATTCCAAGAAGTCTCAAGCATCTAATCTTGGGGATGCCCCGTTAGGCATCCCACCTTTCTTCTTCAACAACTATCGGTTAGTATTGGTTGAGCCTAAGTTTTTGCTTCTTCACATGAGTTGTGCTATCCTTGCAATGTAATTTTATTTTGTTTTACTTGCTGTTTGAATAAAATCATTGGATCTGAATTATTGAATAAAAAAGGGGAACCCTCCCATGGCTAGTTAATTATTTGACTACTCGGTGTCCTTCACTCATATCTTTTAGAGTAGTTTGTCATTTACTCATGTGCTTCATGTATATCCTATGAGTAAATGGGGGAATGAATTGAGTGTCTTAAATCTGAATTTTTATATGTTTCATATGCTTATAACATGGTTAGTGATGACTTCACACATAGAAAGTATGAGGCATAAAAGTTGTTGAGAGTTGGCAAACGTAGTTTTGGTCATCGTTGCAATTAATAGGAAGTAATAAGGAAAGAGAGTTTCACATACAAATATATTATCTTGGACATCTTTTATGATTGGGAGCACTCATTAAGTATGACATGCTAAAAGATTTGACATTGGACAAGGAAGACAACATGATGGTTTATGTTTTCCGACATCTCAGTTAAAGTATATTATCATTGACCTTCCAAACATGTTGAGCTTGCCTTTCCCCCTCATGCTAGCCAAATTCCTTGCACCAAGTAGAGATACTACTTGTGCTTCCAAATACCCGTAACCCTAGTTTTGCCATGAGAGTCCATCATACCGACCTATGGATTGAGTAAGATCCTTCAAGTAAGTTGTCATCGGTGCAAGCAATAAAAAATTGCTCTCTAAATATGTATGACTTATTAGTGCAGAGAAAATAAGCTTTGTACGATCTTGTTGTGGAAGTAATAAAAGCGACGGACTGCATAATAAAGGTCCACATACAAGGGGCAATATAAAGTGACGTTCTTTTGCATTAAGATTTTGTGCATCAACCCTAAACGCGCATGACAACCTCTGCTTCCCTCTGCGAAGGGCCTATCTTTTACTTTATGTTTTTACTTTATGCTTGAGTCAAGGTGATCCTCACCTTTCCCTTTTTCATATTATCCTTTGGCAAGCTCCTCGTGTTTGAAAGATCATGATATATATATCCAACTGGATGTAAGTTAGCATGGGCTATTATTGTTGACATCACCTAAAGGTGAATACATTGGGAGGCAACACAATAATCCCCTATCTTTCTCAGTGTCCGGCTGAAACTCCATAACCACAAGTATTGCGTGAGTGTTACCAATTGTAGAAGACTATATGATAATTTAGTATGTGAACTTGCTGAAAAGCTCTATTCTTGACTCTTACTGATGTTATGATAAATTGCAATTGCTTCAATGACTGTTATTATAGTTTGTTAGTTCTCAATGAAGTTTCTGAACCATACTTGACATTATGAATAGATCGTTACTTGATCATGAAAAGTTTTATGAGATAAGCCACTATTATGACACATATTGATGCTAAAAATGGTGATTGAAATTATCATTGATCAAACTTGTGCACCATCTAGCATTCACACTTCATAAATTATTTCTTTTATCATTTACCTACTCGAGGACGAGCAGGAATTAAGCTTGGGGATGCTGATACGTCTCCAACATATCTATAATTTATGAAGTATTCATGCTATTATATTATTCATCTATGATGTTTTATATGCATTTATATGTCATTTTATATGATTTTTGGGACTAACTATTAACCTAGAGCCCAGTGCCAGTTTTTGTTTTCTCCTTCTTTTTGTGTTTTACGTAAAAGGATACCAAACGAGTCCAATTGACGTGCCAATTTTGAGGATTTTTTATGGACCAAAAGAAGACCACGGAGCATCGGATTTGGGCCAGAAGAGTCCCGGGCTGCACACGAGAGCGGGGGCCGCGCCCTCCCCCCTAGGGCGTGGGCCCCTATCTCGTGGACAGCCCGGAGACCTCCCTGGCGTGAAACCAACGCCAAAAATTCCTATAAATAGAGAAACCTTCGGGAATTAACCTAGATCGGAAGTTCGCCGCCGCAAGCCTCTCAGAGCCACGAGAAATCAATCTAGGCCCTCTCCGCACCTGCCGGAGGGGGCCATCATCACCGGAGGCCATGGAGGAGGATCTCGGAGGGGGCATCATCGCCATGAAGGCCAAGAACCAGAGGGGGAAAGCCATGGAGGAGGAAGCACAAGGGGTAGAACCTCTCCTCCTCTCTCTTGGTGGCACCGGAGTGCCACCGGGAGGGGAATCATCTCCGTGTTGATCGTCTTCATCAACATCACCATCATCATCACCATCCTCATCTCTTTTACGCGGTCCACTCTCCCGCACCCCGCTGTAATCCCTACTTGAACATGGTGCTTTATGCTACATATTATGATCCAATGATGTGTTGCCATCTTATGATGTTTTGAGTAGATATCTTTTGTCTTTAAGTTGATTGATGATCTAGATTGGTACGAGTTGTATGTTTTATTTTGGTGCTGTCCTATGGTGCTCTCCGTGTCGCGCAAGCGTGAGGGATTCCCGCTATAGGGTGTTGCAATACGTTCATGATTCGCTTATAGTGGGTTGCTAGAGTGACAGAAGCTTAAACCCGAGTAAGGGGGTTGTTGCGTATGGGATAAAAGGGGACTTGATGCTTTAATGCTATGGTTGGGTTTTACTGTAGCGACCCGACTCGGTAAGAGTCGAAGTCTCTGTGCTTACCGTGCTAGTCCCTGGATCGACTTGTTAGCACACACAAGACTCGATGAAATAATGTAAATAACACACATCTCTTTATTACATCGATAGTCCAGAGTAATACATTTATTACAAAATAGGGCATAGAGCCAATAACAAATCTGCGGAAGCAAAGTAGTAAATGAGTCCAACTCCACGAGCAAGGTTGAGTGTAGAACATCGACCTATCGCACCTTAATCCTCGTCGGATATATCTCGCAACGTGATAAGTTGCAGCCATATAGGTCAAGACATTGAATGTCTTGGCAAGTCACATCATAAGTGTAATGACCCTACTTGTACATGCAATTTGGCTGGTGGAAAGCTCTAAGTTTAGTTTTTGCATAAAGCTAGTTTTTCCCTATTAGAAAAGATGTTATTCTACTACTACACATTTGCATAGGATGAGTTGGCAAACCCAACTCCATCCGCTCCCAAGTTTCATTTAAATCCCAACTGCTTACTTAAAGGTGAGGAGATCTCCGGCATTTTCACTACTAGATGCTCAAGATGTCCGTGAATCGGGACACGGCTAATCGATTAGGTTGACACTGCAGAGGTTGCGACTTTTCCCCACAAGACTCGACCACCTCCATGATCTAAGATCGAGACATAGTCTTTCAAAATGTTCCCCTTAACCACGGATAGGCGGTACACCTACATCATTCTACATCTGCTAGCCCATCCCTAAGGGGTCACACTAACTACTCAACTAAGCCAGAGCCCATATTGGCTTGTGGCTACACACGTAAGCTTCTAGACATGAGAATACGATTGATCTCTTTGAGCTCGAGGACGGTCCACTAGTGGTGCACCACCATGGATTTTCCATGCGTTCCATCTGCATTTCGCCACCATTCCTCAAGTTTCCGCCCGGTAGTTCATTAATTATCTTAGGTCCTACTTACTACACATTGTCACTCATACTTTACGATGTTCACTCCCCAATCCACGTCTACTTAGCGAAGCAACATAATGTAAAAACGATGGCGACAATGTCATATGGTTCAGACCTACCTCAATGAACTACTGGGTGAAAAACATAGTCATGCGGCATCAATTCCTACCATGCAGTCCTACCGCAAAGAACTAGTGCATAATAAAAACATAGGTAATAAAACATGATCAAGATGCAACTTGCCTTGGTACTGCTGGTTGAATTCTAAGGACTGAAAATATTCTGCTTCGCACTCCGGGCAATCTATCGCAAAGGAGATAAACAAACATAAGCAAACATTCAAGAGAACCAAGAAGAACATGCAAAGCAAAAGTCTCGGAAAACCAAATGAACAGACATCACACCTAACTAGCACGAAATTATTCTAAGTGCAAAACAACATAGGCCTATGGTTCAAAAAGTGATGTGAACTATGCATACTAGTAAAATATTAATGGGCAGATTCTAGTGTGTGAAAATTATTGTGACAAAGGTCCAGGTGATAGGGTTTGGCTACGGTGACAAAGTGCAAAAAGATTCAATTTAATCGAGCTACGGTTTGGGAGATATGGCTATTTGAGTACAAATTCAAATCTGAATAAATTCAAATTTGAATCTGTCAAAAGTTTGCAAAAAGGATACCACTGGATAGAGCTAAACGATACGAAGAATTTGCCGCTGGTTTCATCGAGTTTGGATCTACGGTTAAAAAGTTGTGGCTATGCGAAGTTCAGGGACTAATCTGCTAATTACAGGGACTAAACAGAGAAGAAAATTATTGCGAACAAGTCCTCGCCACGTGGCGGCTCGTGGCTGGCCGAGCAGCGTCCGCTGCGGAGGCTATACGGCGAACGGCCGCTAAATAAATAAAAAAAGCGGCGCGGCTAACTAAAAAAACCGCCGCTCGGTTTAAATAAACCGAACGGTTTAAGGAAACCGCGGTTAACCGTACCTCTTCGCGAAAAAAAAAACCAAACCTAATCTAATCTAGGCCGTCCATGCTAGATCGAACGGATGAGGGGGCGGCGGCTTACAGTGGCTGGAGGTGGTGGCCGGCGACGACGAAGACGGCGGCGCGGCGTCGGTGACGGAGGGGGCGGCGGCTACGGCGGTCCTCGGCGTCGGGGAAGAAGACGGGGAGGTGCGGCGCGTCGAGGGCGTCCGGATGGTGGTGGCGGCGTGCGTCGGCGACGTCCGGACGGGGCGGGGCGAGGACGGCGGCCTTCGGTGCTCCGGCGAGGTCGGGCGTCGTCGGGGCGTCGTCTCCGGCGGGACCTAGGGGCAAAAATCGTGTCAAAACGATGCGCGTTGTCGCAGTGATCCATTTGACAAAAGAAGGGGAGTTAGGGGGTGCCACAGACGACGAAACGGACGACGGAGTGGCGCGGCTCCGGCGAGATGCGAACGGCGACGGCGGCGGCTATGGGCGGCGTGGGAAGGTGCGGGACGGCGAGGGTGGAAGAGGGGGTCTTGGCCTTTATATAGGCGAGGGGAGGGCGTCGGGGAGCAGCGGGATAAGCCCTATCCCGAGAGCTTCGGCCGGCGGTTGCGGGAGCGCGGCGACGAGCTCATCCGAGCGGGGCATGCGGGAGGTTGGGGCGACTGGGAGTGGGCCCATGGTCGATGGCGGCGGAAGCGAGCGAGGGCGGCGCGCTCGGTCGATCGAGCGGAAGGCCGTCGGGCGGCTGGGTGACCTTGGGCCAAATGGCCGACTGGGCGGTCAGGCGTTCTGGCCGAACCAGTTTGGTCCAAAGCTGCGTGCGTGCGTGTTTGTTTTTTTTCGAACACTAAAGTGGCCATAATTAATTCAAATGAATTAATAAAACACCACAATAATTTATAAAATAACTATGCAATATTTAGAGCCTAATGAACATTAAATTAGGCACGTAACATTTTTGTAAAAATTTCCTAATGCAATTAATGCACTTTTGCGATAAAATAAATACCAAATAAACTCCAAAACTTCAAATAATATCCAAAATAAAATTTCCCACTCTTTTATATTTCAAGGAAGTCATCTTATCCCTCTCATTTGTTTTTCTCGAGTGGAAAATATTATTTGAATATTTTTTTTTAAAACTCCAAAATGCAAAGAAATATGATATGCATTGAATGATTCTATTAACATCCGAATTTAATAAAATTGTGATGTTACAAACCTACCCCTTAAGATGAATCTCGTCCTCGAGATTCGGGTCACAACAAAAGGTGTGGATGGTCCCGCTCGAGATCTTCTTCTCTTTCCTGTAGCTTCCTCCTCGGTGTGGTGACTCCAATGCACCTTGCGTAACTCGATGATTTTGGTTCGAGTGATCCTCTCTGCAGCCTCAAGAATCTTAATAGGCTTCTCCTCATAAGTCGATCGCTCTCTAACTGAATTGCCTCGAGTGGCATCAGATCTCTCAAAGGAATATCCGCCATCTCGCATGACACTTCTTCACCGGGAAACATGGAACACATCATGAACTCCTGTCAAAGCCTCCGTAATTCCAACTGGTATGCAACCTCTCCTCTGCGTTCGAACTCAGATGGTCCCACAAATCGTGGTGCTAACTTTCCTTTGACTCCAAATCTCTTAATACCTCAAGTGGAGACACTCAAGATATGCTCTATCTCCCACTTCATAGATCACTTCCTTGCGCTTAGCATCAAGATAACTTTTCTCGCCTTGATGGGCTATCTTAAGTCCATCACGAATCAACTTGACCTTCTCCTCTGAATCCTCGATCAAATCAGGTCCAAACAATTTACGATCTCCAACTCCATCCCACATCAAAGGTGTCCCGCATTTCCGCCATACAATGCCTCAAAAGGGCCATCTGCAAACCGGCTTGGTAGCTGTTGTTGTACGAGAACTCTGCGTAGGGTAAGTTATCATCCCAACTAGACCCATAGTCTAGCGCACAAGCTCTCAAAGATGTCCTCCTAATCTGATTGACCTCTCTCATGCGCCCATCACCGTGGATGGAAGGTCAGATGAACTCTAGCTGGTGCCCAAAGTTTCATGCAACCGATTCCAAAACTTTGAGGTAAACTGTGTTCCTCTATCCGACACGATGCTCCTCGGAACTCCATGCGGACATACAATCCTCGGTCATATATATCTTTGCCGACTTAGCACTTGTATAAGTGGTCTTCATCGAATGAAGTGAGCAACCTTGGTCAATCGATCCACTATCACCCAAATGGAATCATAACTCGAACGGGTCTGGGTAACCCCGTGATAAAGTCCATACCAAGTTTATCCCATTTCCAATCGTATCGGCAACGGTGAAGTAAACTCGCTGGTTTCGATGCTCTGCCTTTACTCTCGACATACATCACATATTGCCACATACTCGGCAATCTCTCTCTTCATACCGCCCACCAAAACTTTCCTTCAAGTCCAAATACATCTTGGTGTTGCACAGGTGTATCGAATATGGTGAGTCATGAGCCTCCAAGAATCAACTTCCCGATCTCGGATCATTGGGTACACAAATCCGTTGCTCAAACCATATGGTTCCATTTTCATCCTCACGGAATCCTTTTGCTTTCCTTTGCTCATCATTTCCTTGATCTCGCGATACCTTGGTCCAACTTCGGGCTTCTCCGATTCTTCCCAACAAGGTGGAGGTACCTCGAGTCTTGCAACATAACCTCGGGAACTATTTCCAAGCTCAAGATCTCTAAGCTCATCACATAACTCCCGAGGTAAACCTCCTGCCGTAAGGGTGTTAACATAACTCTTACGGCTCAAAGCATCCGCCACAACATTGGCTTTTCTGGATGATAATGCAGACTCATGTCATAATCCTTTATAAGTTCCAACCACCTCCTTTGCTCGAGATTCAACTCCTTCTGCGTGAAAATGTACTTCAAACTCTTGTGATCCGTAAACATCACAACGATTCCCAATAAGATAGTGTCTCCATGTCTTGAGTGCATGCACAACGGCTGCTAACTCCAAATCATGCGTGGCATAGTTCAACTCATGAGGTCGGTTGTCGTGAAGCATAAGCTACAACTTTTCCCTCCCGCATAAGAACACCTCCAAGTCCTCGACGTGAAGCATCACAATACACCGAAAGCCCTTGTGTACGTCTGTAGGATTAGCACTGGGTCAGAACCAAACGCTTCTTCAACTCTTGAAAGCTGGCTTACATTCTTCATCCAAACGAACTTGGTGTCCTTCTTCAACAACGTTGTCATGGGCCTTGCAATCTTAGAGAAATTTTCAATAAATCTCCGATAATATCCTCGCAAGTCCAAGGAAATCGCGAATCTCGCCAACCGTGGTGGGTGCATTCCATTCGTGGATCGACTCTACCTTGGTAGGGTCCATCGCAATCCCTTCACCGACACAACATGTCCAAGGAACCCGACTTCCTTGAGCCAAAACTCACACTTGCTGAACTTGGCATAAAGTTGATGTTCTCTCGAGCTTCTCCAAAACCAAGCGCAGATGTTGGCGTGTTCCTCCTCATTCTTGGAGAAAACCAATATATCATCAATGAATACCACAACGAACTTATCCAAGAACTCCATGAACACCTTGTTCATCATGCTCATAAAATAGGCAGGGCATTAGTCAAACCAAAGGACATGATCAGATACTCATAAAGCCCATACCTTGTGGTAAAAGCTGTCTTGGGTATATCCTTCTCACGGATCTTCAATTGGTGATAACCCGATCGAAGATCGATCTTAGAGAAAACACTAGCTCCTTCTAGCTGGTCAAACAAGTCATTGATCATCGGTAGGGGATACTTGTTCTTGATGGTCACCTCGTTCAAAGAGCGGTAATCCACACACATCCTCAAGGTTCCATCCTTCTTCTCTACTAAGAGTACTGGGGCTCCCCAAGGTGACGAACTCGGGCGAATATACCCTTTCTCTAGCAACTCCTTAATCTGTTTCTTGACTTCCTCCAAATCATTAGCGGGCATCCGATACGGCCTCTTGGAGATAGGTCCTGTACCTTGCAGCAACTCAATCAAAAACTCAATCTCCCGATCTGGCGGCATACCTGGTAACTCCTCAGGAAATACATCGGGATAATCCTTCACCATCGGTACTTCTTCTGGACAACTCCGTAAGAGAGTTCACCGAGTCCTCTTAGGCTTAAGCACGGATACATACTTGATCCTCTTCTTCTCGGGTGGTGAGAAAAATCGATCTACTAGCACAATCGATGGTCCCCTCATACTTGGACATCCAATCCATCCCTAGGATTACATCCAACCCTTGTGACTCTAGTATGATCATATCCGTAGGGAAAACATGTCCCCCTATGTTCAAAGGCAACTGGAAACATCCCTGACTAGCCATAGACTTGGCTCTGGGAACTCACTAGAATGGGTGCCTTAAGAGCTACGGTAGGCAACTTATGTCTATCCACGAATCCCTTGATATGAATGAATGCGATGCACCAAAGTGTCAAAAAGAACGAGTCTTTGGAAATAAATTAACCAAGAACTTACCAATCAACTGCGTCAGTTGTTCATAGACCTCTTCCACATTGACATGATTCACATGCCCTTAGTGAAAGGATTAGGCTTCTTGCCTCCGAATTCCCATTGCCATTTCCATTTCCATTCTGCGCCTCAGACACTCATTGGAGTAGTGCCTGCCTTCTTGCATTTGAAGCAAGTGATGTGACTCAGATCCTTCTTCATTGGTGTGGAAGGGTTGAAATCTGCTGGTTGCCATTCCTCCATTGCCATTTCCATGCTTGTGACCATGGTGGTTGTGCCCATTTCCTCCATGCTGAATGTGGCCTCCATGGTTATGATGATTCCCTCCAAACTTGCTAGTTCCTGATCCAGAACTTCCTGAGTACGGGCTGTAGCGGGGTTTCTGTTGAACTCCAGAGTTATACTTCCCATGACCGTACTTTCTCTTACGATTCTCCATCTGCTGGTGCTTGCCTTCGAGAATGGTAGCCTTATCAACCAACTCCTGATAGTTCACAAAGGTCGCCACAGTCAACTGAACTCCCAACTCATCGTTCAGTCCCTCCAGAAACTTCTCCTGCTTGGCTGCATCAGTGGCCACGTCCCCAGTGCATAACGGCCAACTTATCAACTCATCAAGATCTTCGGGTACCGTCGTCCTCCTGGCGCAAGTTGCGGAACTCCTTCTTCTTCAGACTCATGGCTCCAGCTGAGACATGAGCAGTGCGGAATGCCTGCTGGAACTGAGTCCAAGTCACATCCTCCAAGGGGTATGTGGTGGTGTAGTTCTCCCACCAAGCGGCGGCCGGGCCATCCAGCTGATGGGCGGCAAACTTCACCTTCTCAGCATCACTGCATCCTGCCGTGGTTAGCTCCCTTCCTATCTTGCGGAGCCAGTCATCTGCGACGATTGGCTCCGTCTTCTTTGGAGAACACGGGTGGTTTCAGCCTCGTAAAACGGGCAAGATTGTCAAGCTGGGGTGGCGGCGGTGGGTTGTTGTTGTTCAGTTCGGTTCGAATGACCATCTCGCATAAGAGCATTCATTCTTTGGATCAACTCCGCGAGCTCCGCGGAAAGTTGAAGTCGAGGTCACGCCTTGGAGGCATCTGATGGGTTTAGAGTGGATGAGAAGTCAGAATAGAATAAGGCCTAGGGAGTAAAATCACACTACCCATATGCACATGATAGCAATAAAACTTCAAATCACTCCAATTCAATTTTACTCAAAGGGGTTCACATGAACAATCAAACCTAAGGTAAGCCATGTCACAAGATTTGACAAGGTCTCACAAATGAAATAAACTAATCGGATAACGAAATCAAATTCCTAACTCTCATGGTGGTATAAAATCTAACTCTCGTCGGATGAAGACCACCAACCATGTGGACATCGGTGACCTTGCATCTTTATGCGTGTCATCGTCTCCAAGCTCATCACCCCGGTCCTTGTCCTGGCCGACATAGGCACCATACGAGTGATCCTCCGGATGTTTTCTCCTCATCCAGCTTCTCCTCGGCCTCCTCAAGCTCAAGCTTCAGATCGTCGATCTTCTCCTCGTAGGGCGCCCAGCTCTCCCTCATGCTCGTGCGGCGTCTTGGAGTTCCTCCTCGAGATCGGCCTTGCGAGTCATGAGGTTCTTGATGACGATCATGTTGTCGATAGCTCCAGCTCCATCATACGAATGTGATCCTCCATGTCCCGGATATGGGATGCTATCGTCTCGTCCTCCGTGGTACGCACCACATCTCCATTTGCGTCGCGGCGTCAGTACATCACGAAGGAGGTCCTCTTGAGGTCTTCGTCATACTCCTCCGAACGCGTCCGAGAGCAACGTGAGCAGCGATGCCCTGCCCAAGCCCCATGTTGCAGATCCACATGGAAATCAATGGGCTTGGTGCGGTTTCGAGGATGCGCCCAGGATATGGGCATCGATCCTCCAACGTGTCTCCTCGGGCGTGGTGGCGGTGAAGGTTCCGATGAATGTGGGAAGCCCAATCTTGTGTGCTTCACGATCTTCACCATTGCCGTCAAAAGGCATGGTCTCATCGGGCTGCTCAAACTCGACAATGGCGGATGACATCTACATTTTGAAAGAGGAAAGAAATTAGTATGTATAAAGAAGGTACGAGACCAAAGGATATATAGGGAAGGTGAAAAATAAAGTTTTTATCCTATGGCTTTTCCATTTTCTAGGGTCGCCCCCTACCAACGTGTGTGCTCGATACCATCTTGTAGCGACCGACTCGGTAAGAGTCGAAGTCTCTGGCTTACGTGCTAGTCCTCGGATCGACTTGCTAGCACACAAGACTCGATGAAATAATGAAATAACACACATCTCTTTATTACATCGATAGTCCAGAGTAATACATTTATTACAAAATAGGGCATAGAGCCAATAACAAATCTGCGGAAGCAAAGTAGTAAATGAGTCCAACTCCACGAGCAAGGTTGAGTGTAGAACATCGACCTATCGCACCTTAATCCTCGTCGGATATATCTGCAACGTGATAAGTTGCAGCCATATAGGTCAAGACATTGAATGTCTTGGCAAGTCACATCATAAGTGTAATGACCCTACTTGTACATGCAATTTGGTGGTGGAAAGCTCTAAGTTTAGTTTTTGCATAAAGCTAGTTTTTCCCTATTAGAAAAGATGTTATTCTACTACTACACATTTGCATAGGATGAGTTGGCAAACCCAACTCCATCCGTTCCCAAGTTTCATTTAAATCCCAACTGTTTACTTAAAGGTGAGGAGATCTCCGGCATTTTCACTACTAGATGCTCAAGATGTCCGTGAATCGGGGACACGGCTAATCGATTAGGTTGACACTGCAGAGGTTGCGACTTTTCCCCACAAGACTCGACCACCTCCATGATCGGAAGATCGAGACATAGTCTTTGAAAATGTTCCCCTTAACCCACGGATAGGCGGTACACCTACATCATTCTACATCGCTAGCCCATCCCTAAGGGGTCACACTAACTACTCAACTAAGCCAGAGCCCATATTGGCTTGTGGCTGCACACGTAAGCTTCTAGACATGAGAATATGATTGATCTCTTTGAGCCTGAGCGGACGGTCCACTAGTGGTGCACCACCATGGATTTTCCATGCGTGCCCCACTGTACTTCGCCACCATTCCCTCAAGTTTCCGCCCAGGTAGTTCATTAATTATCTTAGGTCCTACTTACTACACATTGTCACTCATACTTTACGATGTTCACTCCCCAATCCACGTCTACTTAGCGAAGCAACATAATGTAAAAACGATGGCGACAATGTCATATGGTTCAGACCTACCTCAATGAACTACTGGGTGAAAAACATAGTCATGCGGCATCAATTCCTACCATGCAGTCCTACCGCAAAGAACTAGTGCATAATAAAAACATAGGTAATAAAACATGATCAAGATGCAACTTGCCTTGGTACTGCTTGGTTGAATTCTAAGGATGAAAATATTACGCTTCGCACTCAAGGCAATCTATCGCAAAGGAGATAAACAAACATAAGCAAACATTCAAGAGAACCAAGAAGAACATGCAAAGCAAAAGTCTCGAAAACCAAATGAACAGACATCACACCTAACTAGCACGAAATTATTCTAAGTGCAAAACAACATAGGCCTATGGTTCAAAAAGTGATGTGAACTATGCATACTAGTAAAATATTAATGGGCAGATTCTAGTGTGTGAAAATTATTGTGACAAAGGTCCGGTGATAGGGTTTGGCTACGGTGACAAAGTGCAAAAGATTCAATTTAATCGAGCTACGGTTTGGGAGATATGGCTATTTGAAGTACAAATTCAAATCTGAATAAATTCAAATTTGAATCTGTCAAAAGTTTGCAAAAAGGATACCACTGGATAGAGCTAAACGATACGAAGAATTTGCCGCTGGTTTCATCGAGTTTGGATCTACGGTTAAAAGTTGTGGCTATGCGAAGTTCGTGGACTAATCGCTAATTACAGGGACTAAACAGAGAAGAAAATTATTGCGAACAAGTCCCTGGCCACGTGGCGGCTCGTGGCTGGCCGAGCAGCGTCCCCTGCGGAGGCTATACGGCGAACGGCCGCTAAATAAATAAAAAAAACAGCGGCGGCGGCTAACTAAAGAAAAACCGCCGCTCGGTTTAAATAAACCGAACGGTCTAAGGAAACCGCGGTTAACCGCGTACCTCTTCGCGAAATAAAAAAAACCAAACCTAATCTAATCTAGGCCGTCTGTGCTAGATCGAACGGATGAGGGGGGGCGGCTTCGATGGTCGGAGGTGGTGGCGGCGCAGCGAAGACGGCGGCGTCGGTGATTTGACGGAGGCGGCGGCTACTGGCGGTCCTCGGCGTCGGGAAGAAGACGGGAGGTGCGGCGCGTCGAGGGCGTCCGGATGGTGGTGGCGGCGTCGTCGGCGACGTCCGGACGGGGCGGGGCGAGGACGGCGGGGCTCGGAGCTCCGGCGAGGTCGGGCGTCGTCGGGGCGTCGTCTCCGGCGGGACCTAGGGGAAAAAATCGTGTCAAAACGATGCGCGTTGTCGCAGTGATCCATTTGACAAAAGAAAGGGAGTTAGGGAGTGCCACCGACGACGAAACGGATGACGGAGTGGCGCGGCTCCGGCGAGATGCGAACGGCGACGGCGGCGGCTATGGGCGGCGTGGGAAGATGCGGGACGGCGTAGGTGGAAGAGGGGGTCTTGGCCTTTATATAGGCGAGGGGAGGGCGTCGGGGAGCAGCGGGATAAGCTATATCCCGAGAGCTTCGGCCGGCGGTTGCGGGAGCGCGGCGACGAGCTCATCCGAGCGGGGCAAGCGGGAGGTTGGGGCGACTGGGAGTGGGCCCATGGTCGATGGCGGTGGCAGATGAAGCGAGGCGGCATGATCGGTCGACCGAGCGGAAGGCCGTCGGTAAGGCGGCCTTGGGCCAAATGGCCGACTGGGCGGTCAGGCGTTCTGGCCGAACCAGTTTCGGTCCAGTGCAGTGCGTCGTGTGTTTTTTTTTTTTCGAACACTAAAGTGGCCATAATTAATTCAAATGAATTAATAAAAACACCACAATAATTTATAAAATAACTATGCAATATTTAGAGCCTAATGAACATTAAATTAGGCACAGAACATTTTTGTAAAAATTTCCTAATGCAATTAATGCACTTTTTGCAGATAAAATAAATACCAAATAAACTCCAAAACTTCAAATAATATCCAAAATAAAATTTCCCACTCTTTTATATTTCAAGGAAGTCATCTTATCCCCTCTCATCTGTTTTTCTCGAGTGGAAAATATTATTTGAATATTTTTTTTTAAAACTCCAAAAATGCAAAGAAATATGATATGCATTGAATGATTCTATTAACATCCGAATTTAATAAAATTGGGATGTTACATTTACCTTAATGAATCTTTAGTATTTGCGGATGCTTGCTAGAGTTCCAATCATAAGTGCATATGATCCAAGTAGGAAAAGTATGTTAGTTTATGCCTCTCCCTCATATGAAATTGCAATGACGACTATCGATCTTGTTAACAATTGCTTAGGACAATTCCGCACACCGATCCACCATTATTCCACACTCGCTATTTATATTATTTAGTATTATATTCTAACTTTATGATAACAACACCTACTTTTATATTTTAGCTCTCCGATATCATACAAAGTTATCCTCTTTATACCCACAACACAGTTTTATTTCTTGTTTCTAGTTGGAAGCAAACGTTCGGTGCACGTAGAGCCGTATCAGTGGCAGATAGGGCTTGAGAGAATATTGATCTTACCTTTAGCTCCTTGTGGGTTCGACACTCCATACTTATCACTTCCACCTTTGGGAATTGCTATGATGATTCCCTGCACTTGGGGATTATCACCGTACCACTCTGGTGTGGATCTTACTCTGGTTGACCTACGAGGTTCGGTAGTAACTTGATCTGAAGTTTCATGATCAACATTATTAGCTTCCTCACTAATTGGTGTAGTCGTCACAGGAACCGGTTTCTGTGATGAACTATTTTCCAATAAAGGAGCAGGTACAGTTACCTCATCAAGTTCTACTTTCCTCCCACTCACTTATTTCGAGAGAAACTCCTTCTCTAGAAAGGATCCATTCTTGGCACCGAGTGTCTTGCCTTCAGATCTGTGATAGAAGGTGTACCCAACAGTTTCCTTTGGATATCCTATGAAGACACATTTCTCCGATTTGGGTTCGAGCTTATCAGGTTGAAGCTTTTTCACATAAGCATCGCAACCCCAAACTTTAAGAAACGATAACTTTGGTTTCTTGCCAAACCACAGTTCATAAGGCGTCGTCTCAAAGGATTTTGATGGTGCCCTATTTAACGTGAATGCAGCCGTCTCTAAAGCATAACCCCAAAATGATAGCGGTAAATCAGTAAGAGACATCATAGATCGCACCATATCTAGTAAAGTACGATTACGACGTTCGGACACACCATTACTGTGGTGTTAGGGTGGCGTGAGTTGGGAAACTATTCGCATTGTTTCAAATGTAGACCAAACTCAGAACTCAAATATTCTCCTTCATGATCAGATCGTAGAAACTTTATTTTCTTGTTACGATGATTTTCAACTTCACTCTGAAATTCTTTGAACTTTTCAAATGTTTCAGACTTATGTTTCATTAAGTAGATATACCCATATCTGCTCAAATCATCTGTGCAGGTGAGAAAATAACGATACCCACCGTGAGCCTCAACACTCATTGGACCACATACATCAGTATGTATGATCTCCAACAAATGAGTTGCTCGCTCCATAGTTCCGGAGAACGGCGTTTTAGTCATCTTGCCCATGAGGCATGGTTCGCAAGTACCCAAGTGATTCATAATCAAGTGGTTCCAAAAGTCCATCAGTATGGAGTTTCTTCATGCGCTTTATACCAATATGACCCAAACGATAGTGCCACAAATAAGTTGCACTATCATTATCGACTCTACATCTTTTGGCTTCAACATTATGAATATGTGTATCACTACTATCGAGATTCATCAAAAATAGACCACTCTTTAAGGGTGCATGACCATAAAAGATATTACTCATATAAATAGAACAACCATTATTCTCAGATTTAAATGAATAACTGTCTCGCATCAAACAAGATCCAGATATAATGTTCATGCTCAACGCGGCACCAAATAACAATTATTTAGGTCTAAAACTAATCCCGAAGGTAGACGTAGAGGTAGCGTCTCGTGGCGATCACATCGACTTTGGAACCATTTCCCACGCGCAAGATCGTCACCTCGTCCTTAGCCGTGTCCGCTTAATTCGTAGTCCTGCTTCGAGTTGCAAATATTAGCAACATAACCAAGATCAAATACCGGTGCTATGCGAGCTCTAGTAAGGTACACATCAATAACATGTATATCACATATACCTTTGTTCACCTTGACATCCTTCTTATCCGCCAAATACTTGGGGCGTTCCGCTTCAAATGTCGACCGCTTGCGGTAGAAGCACTCGGTTTCGTGCTTAGGTCCAGACTTGGGTTTCTTCTCTTGAGCAAACAACTTATTTGCCGTTCTTCTTGAAGTTCCCTTCTTCTTCCCTTTACCCTTTTTCTTGAAACTGGTGGTCTTATTGACCATCAACACTTGATGCTCCTTCTTGATTTCTACCTCCGCAGCCTTTAGCATTGCGAAGAGCTCGGGAATTGTCTTGTTCATCCCTTGCATGTTATAGTTCATCACGAAGCTCTTGTAGCTTGGTGGCAGTGATTGAAGAATTCTGTCAATGACACTATCATTTGGAAGATTAACTCCCAGTTGAATCAAGTGATTGCAATACCCAGACATTTTGAGTATATGTCCACTGACAGATCTATTCTCCTCCATCTTGCAGCTGTAGAACTTATTGGAGACTTCATATCTCTCAATCCGGGCATTTGCTTGAAATATTAACTTCAACTCCTGGAACATCTCATATGCTCCATGACGTTCAAAATGTCGTTGAAGTCCCAGTTCTAAGCCGTAAAGCATGGCACACTGAACTATTGAGTAGTCATCAACACGCGACTGCCAGGCATTCGCAATGTCTACAGTTGCTGGCGCAGGTGGTACACCTAGCGGTGCTTCTAGGTCGTAACTTTTCTGTGCAGCAATGAGGATAATCCTCAAGTTACGGGCCCAATCCATGTAATTGCTACCATCATCTTTCAATTTTGCTTTCTCAAGGAACGCATTATAATTCAACGGAACAACAGCACGGGCCATCTATCTACAACAAACATAGACAAGCAAAATACTATCATGTACCAAGTTCATGATAAATTTAAGTTCAATTAATCATATTACTTAAGAACTCCCACTTAGATAGACATCCCTCTAATCATCTAAGTGATCACGTGATCCAAATCAACTAAACCATAACCGATCATCACGTGAAATGGAGTAGTTATCAATGGTGAACATCACTATGTTGATCATATCTACTATATGATTCACGCTAGACCTTTCGGTCTCAGTGTTCCAAGGCCATATCTGCATATGCTAGGCTCGTCAAGTTTAACCTGAGTATTCTGCATGTGCAAAACTGGCTTGCACCCGTTCCAGATGGACGTAGAGCTTATCACACCCGATCATCACGTGGTGTCTGGGCACGACGAACTTTGGCAACGGTGCATACTCAGGGAGAACACTTTTATCTTGAAATTTAGTGAGAGATCATCTTATAATGCTACCATCAATCAAAGCAAGATAAGATGCATAAAAGATAAACATCACATGCAATCAATATAAGTGATATGATATGGCCATCATCATCTTGTGCTTGTGATCCCCATCTCCGAAGCACCGTCATGATCACCATCGTCACCGGCGTGACACCTTGATCTCCATCGTAGCATCGTTGTCGTCTCGCCAACTATTGCTTCTACGACTATCGCTACCGCTTAGTGATAAAGTAAAGCAATTACAGGGCGATTGCATTGCATACAATAAAGCGACAACCATATGGCTCCTGCCAGTTGCCTATAACTCGATTACAAAACATGATCATCTCATACAATAAAATATAGCATCACGTCTTGACCATATCACATCACAACATGCCCTGCAAAAACAAGTTAGACGTCCTCTACTTTGTTGTTGCAAGTTTTACGTGGCTGCTATGGGCTGAGCAAGAACCATTCTTACCTACGCATCAAAACCACAACGATAGTTCGTCAAGTTAGTGTTGTTTTAACCTTCTCAAGGACCGGGCGTAGCCACACTCGGTTCAACTAAAGTTGGAGAAACTAACACCCGCTAGTCACCTATGTGCAAAGCACGGCGGTAAAACCAGTCTCGCGTAAGCGTACGCGTAATGTCGGTCCGGGCCACTTCATCCAACAATACCGTTGAACCAAAGTATGACATGCTGGTAAGCAGTATGACTTGTATTGCCCACAACTCACTTGTGTTCTACTCGTGCATATAACATCTACGCATAAACCTGGCTCTGAAACCACTATTAGGGAACGTAGTAATTTCAAAAAATTTCCTACACACACACCGGATCATGGTGATGCATAGCAATGAGAGGGGAGAGTGTGTCAACGTACCCTCGTAGACCGAAAGCGGAAGCGTTAGCACAACGCGGTTGATGTAGTCGTACGTCTTCACGATCCGACCGATCAAGTACCGAAAGCACGACACCTCCGAGTTCTGCACACGTTCAACTCGATGACGTCCCTTGAACTCCGATCTAGCCGAGCTTTGTGGGAGAGTTCCGTCAGCACGACGGCGTGGTGACGATGATGATGTTCTACCGATGCAGGGCTTCACCTAAGCACCACTACGATATTATCGAGGTGGATTATGGTGGAGGGGGGCACCGCACACGGCTAAGAGATCCAAGGGATCAATTGTTGTGTCTCTAGGGGGTGCCTTCCTCCCCGTATATAAAGGACTGGAGGAGGGGGAGGGGCCGGCCACGCTTGGCGCGCCCCATGAGGAGTCCTACTCCCACTTGGAGTAGGACTCCCCCCCCCCCCTTCCTTGTTGGAGTAGGAGAGAGAGAGGAAAGGAAGGGCGCCGCCTCCTGTCCAGTCGGACTTGGGGGAGGCGCGCGCCCTTGGCTGCCTCTCCTCTTCCACCACTTGGGCCCATGAGGCCCATTAACCTCCGCGGGAGGGAGGGGGTTGGGTTCCGGTAATCCCCCGGTACTCCGGTATATATCCGATAACCCCCGGAACCATTCCGGTGTCCGAATATAGTCGTCCAATATATCAATCTTCATGTCTCGACCATTTCGAGACTCCTCGTCATGTCCGTGATCACATCCGGGACTCCGAACTACCTTCGGTACATCAAAACACATAAACTCATAATATAACCGTCATCTAACTTTAAGCGTGTGAACCCTACGGGTTCGAGAACTATGTAGACATGACCGAGACACGTCTCCGGTCGATAACCAATAGCGGAACCTGGATGCTCATATTAGGTCCTACATATTCTACGAAGATCTTTATCGGTCAAACCGCATAACAACATACGTTGTTCCCTTTGTCATCGGTATGTTACTTGCCCGAGATTCGATTGTAGGAATCTCAATACCTAGTTCAATCTCATTACCGACAAGTCTCTTTACTCGTTACATAATGCATCATCCTGTAACTAACTCATTAGCTACATTGCTTGCAAGGCTTATAGTGATGTGCATTATCGAGAGGGCCCAGAGATACCTCTCCAACAATCGGAGTGACAAATCCTAATCTCAAAATACGTCAACTCAACAAGTACCTTTGGAGACACCTGTAGAGCGCCTTTATAATCACCCGATTACGTTAGACATTTGGTAGCACACAAAGTGTTGCTCCGATAAGCGGAGTTACATAATCTCATAGTCATCTGAACATGTATAAGTCATGAAGAAAGCAATAGCAACATACTAAACGATCAAGTGCTAAGCTAACTGAATGGGTCAAGTCAATCACATCATTCTCCTAATGATGTGATCCTGATAATCAAATGACAACTCATGTCTATGGTTAGGAAACTTAACCATCTTTGATTCACGAGCTAGTCAAGTAGAGGCATACTAGTGACACTCTGTTTGTCTATGTATTCACACATGTATTATGTTTCCGGATAATACAATTCTAGCATGAATAATAAACATTTACCATGATATGAGGAAATAAATAATAACTTTATAATTGCCCCTAGGGCATATTTCCTTGACGTGGGGCCATCGCACAGTGGTATTGTGTTCTTGGAGGGATCTCTCCCAGGGATTAAGAGGTTCACAATTTTCGGGATGAAGAAAGACCCAACTTGGAAGGATCAGCATCAGCTTCAAGGTCATCAGTTTAGATTTACAATCTGCGGAGTTAAACGTCAATTGCGGCGACTTGCAATCCGCCGAGATGAACAGCAGATCGATTTCATCGACTGCAGCAGGCATATCAAGTCATGTCCGTGTCCGAGTCAAACCAGTAAAATTGTTAAAAATAAGGGTCCCGATAACGCCCACACGTGTGGGCGTTAAGGGGCCTGGCCACACGTTTCGTGTGGTATCTAAAGAACCAGTCCACACGTCTGCGTGTGGGCAAAACAAGAAATGCCCACATGTCCGGTCTTTTGCCTCGCGGTCCTTCCCACATGCCTACGTGTGGCCAAAATAGATAACGCCCACACGCCCGTACTCACGGCCCCGCACGCTCCGCGTGACAGTCATCACGCTCCCCGCGGTTGCCATGGTCTGGACCCTCTTTCATGTTCGTATAACTGCAGTTGACATGTTGTTGAACTACAATTGCCATGTCTGACAACTATAATTGCCATGGTTGCTCAACTGCAGTTGTCATCTCAGGTTAAGTGCCAGATGCCATTTTTGGACAACTGCAGTAGTTGCCATGTATGATCTGATCTACTACACTTGCTATGATTTGAAAACTTTAGGAGTTGTCACCTAATAACATTAGGCAGTTGCCATGTAGCACTAAAAAAAGCATAGCAAAAAAACATGTTCGAATAAAGAGGGAGTTGCCATCTGCTTACAAGCACACTAGGGCAGTTGCCATGTACCCTGCAGAACCCATGGCAACTCGAGGTAAAAAGAGAGAGTTGCCATCTGCTTACAAGCATGCTAGGGTAGTTGCCATGTACGCCGCAACACACATGGCAACTGACAGCTTTGGGTGTGGGAGAAGAGACGGGCGTGTGGGCGAACTGATAAACGCCCGCACACCAACCCTTCTGCGTGCGTGAAAACTGACGTGTGGGCGAACTGCTAAACGTCCACACCCTAGCCCCTCCGCGTAGTGAAACGGGCGTGTGGGCGACCAGATGAATTGACCACACACCAATTCAGCCCTACGTGACATAAAAAATCTGCTAGAACGCGCCAGGATTATGCAGAAATAATTGAACGAGAATCGCGTGTGGGTGAGTTGCTAGACACCCACACATGTGGGCGTTATCTTTTTCGTAAAAAAAATCGGCTAGTGCCGTAAACGCCGGCAGGACACACTCTCCGGCTCGCGAATGGGGAGCGGCCGCGCCGCGCGCCGTCGACGCCCCGCCACGTCCACAGGAACAGGGCGGCCGCCGCTGCCAGCTGGTCCCCACATTTTATCCTGCGACTGCGAGCTCCGAGGCCTCGGACTCCGCACCCGCACCAGCACCACTCCCATCGCTCTCCCGGATCCACCCCAATCCAGCCAAACCCCCCTGCTCCATTAAATTCATAAACCACCACCGTCACACGCCTCAGCCTCACGCACGCACACGCTCGGCAGCCATGGGCACGTCGGGCTCCAAGGGGCTGGACGGCGTCGGGGGCCTCGGCGCGGCGGCGCTCGCCGGCGGCGGCGGGGGCGGAATGGGCGGGCACGAGGGCGACGGCGCCGTGACGGGGTCGTGGCACGGCGGCGCGCAGCTCTACGTTTCGCTCAAGATGGAGAACGCGCGGATCATCGGCGACCTCGTGCCGCACGTCTACGGCTCCGAGCCCATCATCGGCTCATGGGAGCCCGCCCGCGCCGTACGGACCCCGCCACCAGCTCCTGATTACTACTGCTCCCGTGCTTGACAGTTCCGGTTTACATTGTTTTGGTTCCGGTTTCGCAGCTCGCGATGGAGAGGGAGCTGGCGTCCATGTGGGAGCTCAGCTTCGTCGTGCCGCCGGACCATGGTATGCACGCTACACACCTACTACCTACCTACCTAATTGCGCTTGTGCTACCCTTTCCTGTTTAATCGGTTTGATTTTGGTCTGAAATGGGCTTTGTGATCTCGTCTGGGAAACCCGAACTGAACTGCTTAGTTGCTGTACCTCTCAAGTTGCGTTTCTCGTCTCAACAATAATAAACCTTCAGAGTTTTGTGTTTTCCTATAGTATTCTCTATTCTGTTCCACCGGTCTGTTTGGCTCAACTGAATACAACTGTATGATACACTTCTGCAAACTCTATTGCAAACTGCTGCGCGTGTGCACTGTTCCTAACAATTGTGCTCTGTGGAATTTACTGCAGAAACACTGGACTTCAAATTCTTGCTCAAGCCCAAGGATGCGGAGACCCCTTGCATCATTGAGGAAGGGCCGACGCGGCTTCTCACCGGGGGCATGCTCGAGGGTGATGTGAGGCTTGCAAACTTCAGGCTTAACGGAGACGATGAGTTGCTTGAGTTCAGGGTTTTCAACAAGGCCGACATCGTGTCTCCGCTTGATCTTGCCGCGAGCTGGAGGGTATACAAGGAAAATTTCCAGCCTTCCAAGGTCCGAGGAATTCCTGATATCAGTATAAATGAAGCACCCACTCATGCGACCGAGGTGAGTACAGGAGTCAACACCTGATTTCGATTTTGCAATGCTTATGCTTCACTACTAGGCTTGCATTTTGTTGTACCATCCTTCTGCTCAAATAGCTGGTATATTGGTATATTGGTATCCTAAGTATCTCTGAAGTCGAACAGGCGGACGAAAAAGGGTAACAACTTTGAATGGTTTTGACTCCTTCATTTGAAGTTCAATCTTTACAATATAATTGGCCATTTGAAGGACATGAATGGGAGCTGATTTTTCGTATTTCCTTCCTTTCCCATGCTGTTTTCTGTGCTACCTTATCTGTACTATTGCTTATTAAGATAATCTCTACACTAGCAAAATCAATACATGCTTACCATTTCTTCATTTTAACACTTGCATGATTTTTGCACTTCAATGCTGATAGCAAGCTAATTAGTATTGTGGTTCCATGCCATTCTGCAGGATGGATCTGGTTCTAGTTTGGAGCTTGACTTAGAGCATTATGTTGTTCCAACGCCAACTGCACCACCAACTGAATATGCAGCAAACCTTGCTGCAACCCCAGCATCCTTAGATCAACCTGAAGGACCGTGGACAAATGATATGCTTCTTAGTGATGGCATTCAGAGTCCAAGAAGTGCTGCTGCAGATTTTAAAGATGATAGTTACCATAATAAGGTAAGATCTAATCTGGAAAAGTTGGTATGCTAACATGTTGGAGAATGGCGTTTTGGTGACCGAGCTCCATGGAGCCCTTTATTTTTGAAAAATTCAAAATTCCTGGTTTCAGAAAAAATTGAAAAAAAAAATAAAGTAGACAAGGATGAAATGTATATGTGTGTAAAAATTTAGGATGAAATACCTTGAAATGCGACCTGTACAAAAAAGACAAATTTCTGGACTTTGAGGATGAATAGTACCATGTGTTAGAAAGCCCCAGATTTGTTTTTTTTACACGGCCTCATTTCACCGTATTTTGTTTGAAAATTTACACACATGTACATTATGCCTCCATGTATATCTGTATTTTTTTCAAATGTAAAAATATGAATTTTGCAAAAGGAGGCCTCCATGGAGCTTGGCCTCCAAAAGCAATTTTCGAACATGTTGGTATACTATAACTATTAATTATATTGTGTACTTGAAGAAAAGGGTCTGATGTACTTGAAGAAAAGGTCTGATGCATCTACTTTTCGTTAATATATCACTTCTCAATTGTCATTTTCTCACTAGTATAATCAACTTCATGTTCCCTGAAATTGATCCTCCAACTCATATTGAACTAGTGTCATGTGTGGTTAATTAGTTATCATTTCATATACTGATTCATGATTTTTGTTACTTTGCATTTATTTGATATCCATTACATGTTTTTGGACTTTTGGAGTGAAAACGTATTTTGTTTCGTTATATCACCATTGCCAAGTTATGTGCAGTAAAATATATTTATTTGATAGCAGTTACATATTTTTAGACTTTCGGAGTGAAAATGTATTTTGTTTTGTTATATCAGCATTGCCAGGTTACGTGCATTAAAATATATTTATTTGATATCCATTACTCGCTCCATCCCAAAATACGTGTCGCTGATTTAGTACGGAGGGAGTACATGTTTTTGGACTTTTTGAGTGAAAACGTATTTTGTTTTGTTTTATCAGCATTGCCAAGTTATGCGCAGTAAAATATATCATGTATTTCTCCGAACCAGAATTAGTTTTCTAAAAGAGCCATGCCACATTGTTTTGGTCCTTTTGTAGGATACTGAGGCTTCAATAGCAGATTCTTCTAATTCTAAGAAGTTACAAGTTTCTGGAATGGTAGAGTCAAAATCAGTTGGTACCTTAATACAACTGCAAAAGAAGGACAGGCCACAAGGGCTTTACGTTGACAGGGGTGTTGTCTCTCCTAAGCTTGGAAAATCATTTAGTGCATGTTCCCTGGCATCTGGCCTTAATTTTGGATCAACAAAGGTCAGTATTGTTCGTATCCTCAACCAGTATGAGGTAACAAAAGAAAACTGAAATAATTAGGAAACAGTCGATCCTAAACGGTAAAGAGCTTTCTGTCGGAATCAGTCTTGAGCAAATCGTGTAGTAAGTGCCCAAATGAACAACTAGAAACTTCTGTATGCCCAGTTCAGATTGTTGAACAGGTGTGTGGCTGTATGCGAGCTTGAATAAATTATGATGAGGTAATTGCACTGGCAGTACATGAACTTGCAATTTAGTACACGAACTTGCAAAATGTAACCAACTAGTCCACAAACTTGGCTCTGGTGTTCATTTTGGTCCAAATGGCGCTAGCTTAGGCTAACTGTGTCCACATGGTTGGCAAAGGATGTGCATGTGGTGCACTGACGATTTTTAGCGCGGTCTAAATTAACCCAAACTGAGCAAATCATAGATTTTTACCCGCACCTGTTAGTTGTAAACTTGCAATACATCACTAAGGTGACCTAACCCATGATCCTTCATCGATCGAGCCCATCTCAGTACAAATTACTGTTGCGAGTACGCCACCAGGGTAGCGGAGACGGGGCAGATGGGGAGCCAGGAGCGATAAACGGCGTCGTCGTTGATTAAGCCCCTCAGTCACCGTTGCCGTCACCCCAAGGGGCCGCCGTCGTTATCACAATTTTGGGCCCTAAATTTCGAAAGAGAGGAGAGTGAGATAGAGGAGAAGGACCATCTGATGCAACTCAAAGATAGAACAGGGAGTTATTTGCAAATTTCCTGGGCTGGAAGGGGTGTAGAAATGGCTCTCATGCACCAGCGTGGCATGTCACGTATGCTTTGTTAGCACAAGCTAGTGTGATTTGGATCAAAATGATAATGCAGGCCAAGTTTATGGACTAGTTAGGTGCATTTTGTAAGTTGATGCCATAAACTGAACCCGCGTGAAAGGTTCAGATATTGCTAGTACAGCTACCTCTATTATGTCCATTTCTTCATTTATTTGGTTTGATGTAGTTGAACAAATATTTTACCAGATTACTGAATAAAGTTTATATCTGATTCTTTCTTATTGTTGACATATTTGAAGGCCATGCCAGAAGCAGCAGGAGCTGTTGCAGCTGCAGCTGTAGCTGATAGGTTGCACGGATCAAAGGAGGACCGGAAACTGGCTATTGTTCTGGTAAACTATGATCATCAGATACCATCACAAGATAAATATTTGACTGTTGCATTGTTACTACATAGCACCTACCATTTCCAACTATAATATCTAGTGGCGGTACTCGTAACACCTAGATGCTTACTGACAAATAAATAATTCCATGGATAAAATAAATTTCTAATTATTCCATGTTATACAGTTTAATCTTGTTATACTGTTTAATCAGGAAAACATAATGTGGACACAGATTTTTGGCTCTTGGGATCACATGATTTCTTTTTTCACAAAATTCAAAAACTGAGGCAAAAAGTTTTAAAGAAAATGAAGAAAATAAAATCCAGTGCATAGATATTAGAGGTAATGAGTCATGTACCTGAAAGTTTTTGTAAATAAGTGCTCATTTGTGGTCTGGGTAAAAAAACAGAACTGGGGAGCTGGAATGGCATATTCAGGTTTTGAAAAAGTGCTTTGGGTTTGTTATTTTTCCACTGCTCTCAAATTAGTTGTGATTATCAGGAAACTTGAAATCTGGAAACTGAGCCATTCGCATGTGAGATTTTCCTTGATTTTTTTGGACTAGTGCGATTTCTTTTAAAAGGGATTATTAGGAGTTTTTAGACATAATATCAGTATATTGCAACGGCAATTTTGATGCCCCTTGACGGAGTATGATTTGCCTGCTGCTGAGCATAATTGGCATCATGTATTAAGATTCACTATTGTGCTGGAGCACACTCATATATTTTTTCTATGCTTCTTTGGGAAGATCTCCTTCTGATTTTTTTTTTACTCCTAATTAGGTTGGCCTACCAGCTCGTGGGAAAACCTTCACCGCAGTTAAGCTTACAAGGTACCTTCGTTGGCTAGGTCATGAAACAAAACATTTCAACGTTGGAAAGGTGATTATATTCTAGTTCACATTAATTATCGTGTACAACCGGTACATATTCTTGGATTATGGAAAATGCACTGAACTCTCTCCCTGTTGAAACTGTATGTGTAGTACCGCCGTCTGAAGCATGGAGCGAATCAGGTACTAAGATCTGTCATTTGATACAATTATCTTCACACTTTTTTGTTTAAGTATATGGCATTTATATTCTTTACATGACACCGTATTTTATTTTCAGTTACTCTATCCACATTTGCCTTTATACATCACTGATCTGTTGGTGTATTAATACTGATTGTTATCACAGCTATCTTGTTATCATGCTGTTTCATTGTTTACTAGTATAAAGAAAATAATTTTCAACATCTTTTTTGTATTGTGTATATAGGTCCATCAGTCTTCTCAGTAAACATTGAATGTCACCAGCTAGGCATTTATTAAATTCATTCGCACGTTGGCTGAGCAAGTTTCTTATTTTGTTCATACTTCTATCTACATTGTTACTGTACACATGAATATATCTTTGGCTCTCATTCTTGTTGTGATACTGCTTGTTCATGTCACACGCATGCCTTTATATCTTGTTTTTTGCAATGCAGTTATTTGAGTCAATGTTAGTAAAGTTACAGTTCTTAACTGTAGAGAAATCTGACAATTTTGTAGTTTCATTGGTTCAGTCTGCAGATTTTTTCCGTCCTGATAACCAAGAGGGGATTGAGGCACGTAATGAGGTCAGCAGGTTTTGTTCTACAATTTATTGCTAAGTAGTAGAACTCTAAATTCTATATAACTCTTCGTGCTCACAAATACATCATTCTATGTTTTGAACACAAATGCCTCACATTTTTCGTTTTATACCCTCCCATTTAACAACTTGTTTTATACACATATTTAGATAACTACTAAATGCTACCATGGTAGTTTTGAAGCATTTAGTCCTTGTGATTGCTAGACCAAAATTTATTTATGAACAGGAGTATTTGGCACATCTTGACCCTGCAATATTGTCATATTATACTCACATTTTCCCATTACCGTATTAGGATTTTATACTAAGATTACTCTGCCACTTTAAACTCATGCTATGTTCTTTGGCTTGGATTATTCTGAATGCTTCTCTTGAAAGTTCCATAAAGGCCATAATAATTCAATTTAGCATACTACTTCAGATGTAAAATTTGATTGGCTGACAAACGGCACCACAAGATGAATATTAACATCGAATTTTGTATAAGCAAGTTTCCACATTATCTTTCTGTCTGAAATGTTTCCAGGTGGCTACTTTAGCAATGGAAGACATGATAGACTGGATGCACGGAGGAGGTCAGGTAAGCTGGCTTTATGCTGCGTAGTCTTCTAACAATGATGTATCTTCTGACCAGTTCCTATTGTGTGTAGGTTGGTATATTTGATGCAACAAACAGCACAAGGAAAAGAAGATATATGCTAATGAAGATGGCTGAAGGGAACTGCAAGGTATTTCATAACATTTGGATTTACAGTAGACTTGGTTCTTTGACCTTTCTTCTGTGATTATCTTGAGCTAAAATTGTTTCATGTTGATGAAAGTTATAACATATAATACTGTCACACCACTGACAGTTTGTGGGTCAGTCTAATTAATGTGCTTTTGTGCATTGGGTACATTTCTGTCATTTGTCATCTTGGACAATGCTTGCTAACTGGATGCACTTTCTGCAGATAATATTTCTGGAGACAATATGTAATGATCGAAACATAATCGAAAGGAATGTACGCCTGAAAATTCAGCAAAGCCCTGATTATGCTGACCAGTTAGAAACCGACAATCCCTCAAAACTCGCCCTTTACTTACAAATATAATATGCATAACCTTATTTCTGTGTAAAATTTTGTAGGCCAGATTATGAAGCTGGATTGCAGGACTTCCTTGAACGTTTGACAAATTATGAAAAGGTCTCAATGCTCTGCGAGTTATATTATGTTCTAGTAGTGCATGCGTTGTCAAGTAAAGTTCTTGAGCTCTCTGAACTACTTAATATTGAACCAAGTAGTATTCCTCTTGCAGGTCTACGAGCCAGTGCAGGAAGGCTCATATATCAAAATGATTGATATGGTAAAAGGGGAGGGTGGCCAGTTACAGGTAACAAAGATGATACTACTGGCTATCTCCTATTCTTGTAAAAAAAAAAAATTAGAATAGGAGGATGACCCCCGGCCTCTGCATCTGGAAGATGCATACGGCCACTTTATTGATTATTCTCGAGGACCTTACAAAGTATTACAACAATGTGTTTGAATCCACCATCTTGGCAACACATGCCGCTACTCCTATCCAAAATGATGAAGGGGTGCTAGCTGGGCCACTACCCAAACCACTCACCTAAGCCTAACATCAAAAGCGGAAGTCAAACATATTCGAAGCCCCACCGAGCCACATACCGGTCAGGGCACAATCCGGTCGAGCGACTCGTGTGTCGTCGCCGCCATCTTCCAAAGGTCCGTCTTGAGATCATATTGAGGCTTCTACCTTGTTCCGCCACTCGCCATCGACGCCACCATGACGCCAGACAAAGAACCTCCTCCCGAGCGAGTCCATCTCCGCATCGGACGCCGAGCCTCCACAGCGCCATGCCGCCGATATCCGCCGCCATCGATGTGTGAGATGAAGCACCGCCCACCATCCCCACCAAGATTTACTCCAAAACGATGCCCCGAAGGAAAGCGATAAACGCCATCATCGTCCGATCCGGAAGACCAGATCTAGGGTTTCCCGGAGCATCCCGAGCTCGATGACGCAGATCGCAACGACGATGCCTCAACAAGGAACGACATCTAAGGCGCCGCCATCGTCCGCCATGACCATAGTCGGCGCGTTTTTCATCGGCGGTTGCTCCACCGGACGTGCGCCGCCGACGTCGCTGGTCCTTCAACCGAGCAAACTCCAAAACAATGCCCTAAAGAGGACTACGACGCAAAAGCGCCGCCATCGCCAATCCCAAGGAGATCTAGGGTTTCGTAGTTGCCGGGCTGTCAAGGGCCGACAAGGGTAGAATCCGCGGATTCGCCACTGCCGACGAAGTCGCACCACCACTGCGTGCCGACGGCCGACCAGCGATCAATCCGACCGCCACCGCGAACCGATCCGTCACGCCGCCGCCGTCGGCGGCCGCAACGCACTGATCGCAAGGCCTCTGCCGCGGGGAATCGACGTCGCCGAGGCGCCGCCACCACCCGCCGTGGCGACCGCCCGCCGCCACGCTCGCCCGGTGGCGCTGCCCGCACCAGCCCCACCCGAGCGAGAGGCCGAGTCCCCGCCCGCCGCCCGGCAGCAGCTAAACCGCTGGCAGCGCCCTTGGGCGGCGGCGAGGAGGAGGAGGAGGAGGGGAGGTTCGGCGGCGATGGGATCTGGGGCCTCCCGGTCGCCCACGCGGGGGGCGGCTCGGGAGGGAGACGTCAATAGTCTGCCTCCTATTCTTGTAAAAAGGGTGGCTAGATTTCCAGTTATACCTTTCAGTGTTCTAGGGTTGGCTCCTCTATAACTGGGAAAACTAGGTTCTTTACACAAAACCGAGCATTTTGGTTGAGTTTTGTCATCGTGGGCTTGTAACTTTTGAGACTTAGCATTCTAAATTTGTTTGGTACTTGTTTCTTTGAATTTCTAACTTCTTGCCACCTTGTACCAGGTGAACAATATCAGTGGCTATCTCCCTGGGCGTATTGTCTTTTTCTTGGTATGTACTTCAATGCTTAGTTTCTTACAGTGTACATAGTCAACTGCCGTTTCGGAAGCAAGTATAATATCTTCCCATTATGTTAATGCTCATATTTTGTGGTTGCTTCAAAGTTTATTTGGAGTGTTAACAATGGAGTGGCATTAGTGCACTTTTAATTTGTGACACATCCTTCCTTATTATGCAACTGCAGGTGAATTCTCATCTTGCGCCTCGGCCTATTTTGCTTACCAGGCATGGTGAGAGTTTACACAATGTTAGAGGAAGAGTTGGTGGTGACACGGTGCTAAGGTTTGCTTCTCTAATCTGATACCTTCAAATGATACCTTTATATGCTTAAGTCACCATTTTTAAGTTATTGAAGTAACAGGCAAGTGGTAACATATATGGAAATTTTGCATTAGAAATTTTGATTATTTTATTTGTCAAGAAAGCATGGGCAGAATCATTCCTCTTATGGGAATTAGCCTATTGTATTCACCTGACGAAGACCACTTCAACCTGCCTGATAATTATGCAGTGAAGACGGAGAGCTTTACTCAAAGAAACTAGCCAACTTTATTGAAAAGCGCCTCAAAAATGAGAAAACTGCAACTGTAAGTAATCCCCTTAAATTTAGTTACACTATTTTACAAGGGCAACTTAGTGTTCTCAGTATTTTACTTAAGAAATAGATGATGTCTGTGATCCTATCAAGTGATCTAACAGAGCAGGATGCTTTATTTTGTGGCTGTCCTGTTGTTTAGATTTGGACTAGCACTCTACAGAGAACAATTTTGACAGCAACTCCAATTGTAGGATTCCCAAAGGTAGTTCCTTGAAAGTTTGTGAGTTCTCTTACAGACCTGTTGCTACCTATGTATACTGACATAGGTTCAACCGTGTAGATACAATGGCGTGCTCTTGATGAGATCAATTCTGGTGTATGTGATGGTATGACGTATGAAGAGATAAAGAAAATTATGCCTGAGGAATATGAGTATGTAGTAACATTTCTCTGTAATTTTTGCAACAAGTGTTCTGGAATATCTTATTGGTAGTTTATGTACAGTGCCATGCCATTTTGTTAATTACCATGCTGCAAAGCTACATTGTTTTCCCTATTAATCATGCCATGCTAAAATGTAGAAGTTACATTAGATATTTAGACATATCTGAGTTGCTAAACTAAGCAGACCTGTATATTGCATTATTTCTTCCACAATATTTTGGCCTTTACACCTACACCAACTTGTTCGGGACTAAAGGCTTTATTGTTGTAGTAATATTTTGGCCTTTACATATTTATTGAATATGTATTTACATTCAAACATGCTGTCTTGATGGTTTTCTAATGCGTGCTGCAACTTGCAACCAGGTCACGCAAGAAGGACAAACTGCGTTATCGGTACCCACGTGGGGAGTCTTACCTTGATGTGATTCAGAGGTAAAACAATCTGCTGAATTATTCAGAATGCTGTGTAGTGTTACTGGACTTTACAATACATAAAACTTACCTCCATCCTAACCAACGTGCTACACTGTGTTAACAATCCTCAGGTTGGAGCCTGTTATCATCGAGCTTGAACGCCAGCGAGCACCAGTGGTCGTTATATCCCACCAGGTAAACTACTACCGTTGATGAAACTCTCTTGTGCAGAAGCGCTGATCTTAAAATGTCTATCTTATTTATAGGCCGTATTACGAGCGCTGTACTCGTATTTTGCGGACAGACCTTTGAGGGAAGTTCCAGACATGGAGGTAACATGGCATTTTGATCTTCTCTTGTTGCATCAACGCTGTATCTGAAAACTGGCAAAAGCATTGCTAAACCAATTGAACACATTTCTAATGTACCCTAGATGCCACTCCATACCATAATCGAGATACAAATGGGCGTCACCGGCGTCGAGGAGAAGAGGTACAAGCTCATGGACTGAGAATCTGAGATGCAGGTAGGCTCAGCACAACAGCAAGTTCCGGATTGGCTGTTCCAGATACAACCATACAGACAGTATATACATACAGTTAACTCAATACAGTAACCAGCTATTCATCTCTCCTCTCCGGACGGCGTGAAAGTAAGACTAACCCCTCCGGTGTAAAATATTCGACCGAAAACACCTATTGGTCACTGTAAAAGAAAACATATAGTACCGCTAATAAGTACTCCCTCCGTTCTATAATACTCCCTCCGTTCCTAAATATAAGTCTTTGTAGAGATTTTCAGTATGAACCACATACGGATGTATCAGGATGCATTTTAGAGTATAGATTCACTCATTTTGCTCTGTATGCTGTTCATAGTGAAATCTCTCCAAAGACTTATATTTAGGAACGGAGGGAGTAGATGACTCAACTTTGTACTAACTTTAGTATAAAGTTGGGTCATTTATTTTGGAATGGAGGGAGTAAGTGTAAAAAGATACTGTACCAGAAGATGTAACTGCTGGTAATGATAAGAAAAATGCAGATTCATCTTGAAAGTAACAAGTCAAAGGATTGGTCCCTGTCCTCTGGTTTCCCTGTGGCTGATGTCAGTGAACGAAATGCACGATCACTGCTCACTTGGACTCTCGGGCCATCATGAGACGGACCTACCCACCAAGCTATGGACCGCATGTGCTGTGCTGTTCCCGTATCCATGTGAGGACACGAGACGTTTCAGTTTCTTGCTCCAGAAACCCGGTGGCACGGGGCGCAACAGTGTGCCAAAACCTCCCACGATTTCATGCGGCATCTACGAAGGCTGTAGGGGCCAGACGGACGTATGCTTGGCTGGCTGGTCGCCACAAGTTGCCAATAGTTTTGTGCAGAAAGGTATGTAGGCAAGCCATAGTTTATGTGGCGAGCAAAAGGCGGCATTTGACGTCGCTGGTACGTCCATGACATGTGGGGTATGCTGGCATTGAAACGTACGGCAGACACGAGTTCGTCAAAGATTGAGAGGGACTAATAATAAAACAAAATTTGCAGTCTGTTAGAAGAAATCGAGACGCTCGTTTACCCGCTGCCTTCCGATATACATATGGTTCAGTCGCGGGTCACTGGACTGCCATATGCATGATTGCGCACTGCACCGTTCGCACCAGCATCGAGCCATGTCCCCGTTTGCGCCTCCATACAACACCAACGTCCTCCTGGCCGCGGTGACCGCGCTCTCGGCGGCGATCGCCTTCGTCGCCGCGCTCCACCTCTATGCCAGGTGCTTCCTGCAGCGTCGAGCCACCACCGCCGCCGCATTGAGCAACCCTCACGCGCTGGCGTTGGCGCTGCAGCGGCCGCCGGACGGCTACGAGCTCGAGGTGATCACCGTCGACGCCGCATGCGTGCCGGAGCCCGCGGGGCTGGGCGCCAAGGAGCTCGGCGCGCTGCCGGTGCTCGTGTGGGAGTCTTCGTCTGCCAAGGTGTCGGCCGCCGCCGCCGCTGAGCATTGCGCCGTATGCCTTGGGGAGATGGAGGACGGCGAGCTGGGGAGGCTGCTCCCAGCGTGCAGCCATGCGTTCCACGTCGGGTGCATCGACGCGTGGCTCCGGCTGAGCTCCACGTGCCCCGTCTGCAGGTCGGCGGTGAGGACGCAGGAGGATGGGGCGGCGCCGGTGGCCTGAGTGGCTGGCCCCGTGAGCTAGCTAGAGCTGCCGAGTGCAGTGTACATGGGTAAACTATAGACAACACTGACATGATTTTTTTTAAATAAGCTGCCGACTTCCTAATTACACCATTGCAAATATGCCGCACAAAACTCACACTGAAAGTCAGAATATGAACAAAACTGTACCTCGGTTCTAAGATGTTTTAGATATTTCAATATGATATACATACAGACTGAAACGAGTGAACAAACACACTAAAATGGCATCCATATACATCCGAATCAGAAAAAAGCTTAGAACATCTTATAATAGTGAACAGAGGGAGTACTAGACTAATTTTTGAATGATGAATTCTCTTAATAATATAACAATTCAATGATGAATCCTTCAATCGCACAGAAACATCACACCAAATTGAGCTGCATATGTTGGATTCTGACCTGTGCGATGCAGCCGCCTAGGCCCATCCCCTCGAAGACCTGGTGGAAGGAGAGCGCGACGACGAGCGGCCGGATGGCGCAGACGTCCTGCGACATCCCCAAGGTCACCCCAATGATGACGGAATGGAACACTATCCCAATCTCCAGCACCTTGGACACCATCTTCTGCTTCTTCCTCGCCTCCTCCTCCCCCTCCCCGACCTCCACCACCTCATGCCCAGCGCCATGGCACCCAACAACAGGGACCACGGGGTCATCGCTGCGGGCAGCCAGGCGCCTTTCTTGGGACCGAAGAGCGCCACGTCGTCCCGGTCCGGGTCGCCGCCATTCTTGTCGTCGCGGTCACTCTCGTCCAGGAAAGCGCGTTTCCTGGGGCTCATTTCGCCGGTGAGCTCGAAGGCGGGGGCCTTCTTGGTGGTGGGGATTGGGGCGTAGGGCTGGCCCTCCTCCTGCTGCGGCTGCTGGTGGCCGTGGGCTTCGAGGTGCGACGAGGCGGAGAGGTCGACGAGGAGCGCGAGCAGCGCGCCGACGAGGCAGAGGAGCCCCGCGAAGGGAAGTCCTCCAGGGCCGGCGCGACGCGACGGCGCAGTCGGCGAGCGCCGCGTAGGCGTCCGGGAGGACGTGGACGAGGGAGGTGGAGAGGATGACCCCGGCCGCGTAGCACTTGACGAGGAGCAGGCCCCGCGCGTACCCGTCCCGGCCGCGGAAGGCCCTGGTGAGCGCGACGGGGAGGCAGACGCCGACGGCGCTGGCGATGAGGATTGCGAGCAGGGAGCCCGTCTTGAGCCGCGCCGCCGCGGCCCCGTCGCGGCAGACCCTGGACAGCGCGGCGAGCTCGCCCTCAGGGAGGCAACCCCTGCCGGACATGGCGGCGCGCGAGGTGCTCGGCGGAATATCGCGCCAGCGCACGCCAGCGACGGCGACGGCGACGGGGTCGGCGAGCGGCAGGAGACGGAAGGGAGGACTTATTATGAGACTTGATGAGTGGTTAAAAGAAACGAGCGAGGTTTCAACGCGAGGTGGGCCCGCGGGGAGGCCGTGCGCGATGGGGTTTTGTTTGTGGAAACTTTACGAAGAACGGTTTATTAGTAGACGCTGACTGGTCAGTGGGCCTACTCATGTACGTATAGTATTGTCTGTCGTTGCTCACTGCTAGATCTACCAAGGCCCAGCTGGTGAGGAAGGCGCCCACACTGTCGTGTGTGAAGCAGTTTCGTGCACCATCTTTCTCACCAAAGACTGGCAATCTTTGCACATACAGCACCTAATAATTTGCGCAAGAGTAGTAAAAAGGTTCTTTTGTATACTAATAATAACTAGTAAAATTGCAGATTGCACCCAGAACGGCGTTTGCTCCGAACAATCAGGCATTTGCGTGGGCGATGTGCGCCTCCTCTTGAGTTGTGACAAGGAGGATGTATGGGTGCTGCAGCACGCACTAGCTATAGCCTATTGCTAACCGTGGCAAACACCGGATACCAAATCTACGCCACACGGGCAATTGCACGAAATCAGCCATATGCCGCAGGATAAGATTTAAGCAACTCAAACAAGGAAAGGAAATGATATGCAATTGTCGGTGCAAGATATTAATTGGTGACGCAAAAGAACCGCAATCAACCCAACAATTGATGGGATATACTAGTGCTCATTTGCCAATTGCAATTATCATCCAGACCCATCTTGGAGCATTTTTTAACTGTTGTAATAATCCGGAAAAATACAGAATATACAAAAGCTCTTATCTTGTACTCTCTCTATCCCAAAATAAGTGTATCAACTTTAGTATAACTTTGTACCAGAATTAGTATAAAACTAAGACACTTATTTTAGGATGGAGGGAGTATATCTGAATAGTTGGTCCTTCAAACCCCAGGTTTGAAATATGCGTGTCTCATAGAGGCAGAATATTCTGTCAGTGGAAAAGTATGGTGGAAATATGCCCTTGAGGCAATAATGTCTGCATTACTATATTTTCATATTCATAATTAAAGAGTTTATATTCTATGTTATAACTGTTATGATCTGGAATAAGCAATTCAACGGAAAATTCATATGCACGTGTGGGATGATAAATGGTAAAATAAAAGGTTCCTAGTCTCGCCTTTAAGACTAGCTCAAGATTTTTGGTGATCATGTTTTATTTTCTCTTCTATATCTATATCTATATCTATACCTACTATTAAAGGGAATAGGTATTCTTGGTTTGGTCCTGTTTTGTTTCGTCCCGTTTTAAGTTTTTTTATATGTATTCTATTTTTTACTTATTTTTTTTTTACTTTTGTCCGTTTGACGAACATGTGCAAACAAAGAAAACCGGGACGTCACTACGCAAAGTCAATTGTTCCACTACTTATTTAGTGATCATTCTTCTTAATAATATACGGCAAAGGAAGTGCGGCAACACATGGTCGCATTGTTTTTTCCTGGCTTCAAGTGCTAAAAATTAATGCGTCTGGCGGAAGTCGAACTCGTAACCACGCAAACTACTCCAACCTCGGTATCCAACAAGGCAAACTAGATGTTGTGAATTAGCATGTTGTATTAAACTTCAAATTTGTATGCACGGCTAGGTTTGCTTCTGTTAGACTTTGTAACGTAGCCCAACTGTGTAATATGTATATTGTGTATCATTATAAATACATGTGATAGGCCATCCCTAGAGGGTTGAGCCAGTTCCCATAAATCCTACGTCTAATATGGTATCAGCCTAAACCTAGGACCTAATCCACCTCCACCCCAGCCGCCGCCGCCGCCGTGCCCCAAACCCTCGGGCCGCCGCGCGCGCATGCTGCCATGTCTGCTTCGCATCTAGCTCCGCTTGACTCGGGACCATACCGCGATCGCTGGCTGCCTCCTCAATCTTCACCGCCGCCAGACTGGTGCCTCGCCGACGCCCGACTTCTTCGGCACCACAGCCGTGGGCTCGCTGTTTTCCGCCCCGATCCCGCCGTCTCATGCGCCGTCGACAGCGGCGGCCTCCACCACCGCAATGGTGGCGCCATCGGCGGCTACCGCTGGCTCGTCCCCGACACTCGCCATCATGCCGGCGGCCTCGGGGGGCTCCGACGATCAGCGTGCGGGTGGGCCACCTGCAGTCCCGGCGGTCTCCGCGGTAGCTGCCACCGATGCCGCCGTGATCTCCGGGCCGTTCCACTTCGACAACCTCATCACGACTCGTCTCACGCCGGACAACTATTTGTTTTGGCGTGCCAAGGTTCTACCGCTGCTCCGCAGCCGCTCCCTCCTTGGTTATGTCGATGGCTCCCTGCCGTGTCCGCCGCAGGTTATTCACACCGTCCATGGCCCGGCCATCAACCCGGCGCACCGTCTGTGGGTGCAACAGGACCAAGCGATCCTCTCCGCCATCCAGGGTTCCCTTGGAGACGGCGTCGCTGGCCTTTGCCTCTTTGCTGCCTCCTCGTTGGATGCGTGGACGACTCTGAAACATGCGTTTGCTCAGACCTCCACCGCCCACTCGATGGCTCTTCGCAGCAAGCTTGATGATGTCAAGAAACTGGATTCCTCGGCCACAACATACTTCAACAAACTCAAGGTCTTGGCGGATACATTGACCTCTATCGGTCGACCATTGAGTGATGAGGAGTTCACCGGCTATGTTATTAAGGGTCTTGATGCCGACTACGACAACCTTGCCGAGGCCGTCCACAACGCCAAGCCGCCGCTTCCGCCGCACGAGCTCTTCTCCCGGCTGCTCTTCACCGAGCAACGCATCGAAGCTCGCCGCTCCACCAACTCCATCGCCGACCAGCCCGCGGCCTTCCGGGCCTCGCAAGGCCAGCGCCCCCCTGCATCCTTGCCGCCTGCCCGCGTCACCACCCCGCCAGCGCCATCCTCGAGCGGAGGCCCTGTACGCTGTCAGCTTTGCGGGCGTGAGAGGCATGTCGCCTCCAAGTGCCACAAGAGGTTTCAGCGGAGCTTCCTGGGTATTGGTAATGATGGAAAAGGTAATGAGCGACAGTTTGCCATGGCGGATTTCGGCCCTCCTACTGCTCATGTTGCCGCCAAGAGCAAGGATACACGCGTCGAACCCGGCTATACACCATCATATCCGATTGATCCTGCATGGTATATGGACACTGGCGCCACGAATCATATGACGAACGAGCTCACCAAGCTGTCCACCCATCAGCCATCCTACGGTCACGACAAGGTTCACACCGCCAACGGTGTAGGTATGCCCATCTCTCACGTTGGTCAAGCATCTCTCTTAACTAGTCATCCATCTAGGTAGCTTCATCTTTGTAATATTTTACGGGTCCCCTCGGTGACTCTTAATCTGTTATCTGTTCCAAAACTCACTCTTGATAACAATGTCCTATGTGAATTTCACCCGTTTTATCTTTTTGTTAAGGACTGAGCCACCCGCGAAATTCTGCTTAGTGGTCGTCTCAGCCATGGCTTATACCGCTTGGAGGATCCATCCGCCCCGCGCGTCTTCAGTGGTGTTCGTGTGTCACCGTCCCAGTGGCACTCTCGCCTTGGTCACACTGCCACTCCCATAGTTCGTCATATACTTCACCGTCATGAGCTGCCTATTGAGTCTAGTAATAAGGATATGTCCGTGTGTGATGCCTGTCAACAAGGCAAAAGTCATCAGTTACCATTTGTTTCTTCTACTCGTCAAGTAACGAGTCCTCTTGAACTTGTGTTCTCTGATGTGTGGGGTCCCGCCCAAACTTCTGTGAGTGGTCACAACTATTATGTTAGCTTTATTGATGCCTATAGTCGCTTTACCTGGCTTTATCTTCTTAAGCGCAAATCTAATGTGTTTGATATATTCCTTCAGTTTCAAGTGCATGTAGAACGTCTTCTCAAGCATAAGATTATTCATGTTGATCGATTGGGGGCGAATATCGCAACCTCAATGCTTTCTTTAATAAGCTTGGGGTCTCTCATCGTTTATCATGTCCTCATACACATCAATGAGCGGTATTTGTTGGCGCAAGCATCGACATATAGTTGAGACCGGACTCACACTCCTGGCTCATGCGTCCGTACCTTTTCGTTTTTGGAGTGATGCCTTTGCTAGAACATGTTTTCTTATTAACCGACTACCTACGCGTGTCATTAATAGGAAAACTCCTATTGAGCTCCTTTTACATGAAATTCCTGATTATACCTTCTTTAAGGTGTTCGGGTGCGCTTGTTGGCCCCATCTCCGTCCATATAATTCTAGAAAGCTTGAATTTCGGTCTAAGAAATGTGTGTTTCTAGGTTATAGTTCTCTCCATAAAGGCTATAAGTGCCTTCATGTGCCAACAAATCGTGTCTATATATCCTGTGATGTTGTATTTGATGAGAACGTCTTTCCCTTTTCCTCCATGCCGCACCAACCTGCCACACCACCATCTATGCATTCATCTCCTCTTATGCTTGGCCAATTTGAAGATGTTGCGTATTCGCCTGTGTTGTTACCTAACCATGGTGCAGGTATTGGACGTGGTGCTCGCCTGGAACTTCTTCCGGATACAACTCCCGTCGCGCATGTTGACCGGTCAGTGCACGTGCATGCACCCGTCGTCAACCCCGCCTCTGGCACTGTGCCCGTCCATGCAACTGGACCGGCGCTGGCCTCCGACACTGGGCTGGTGTCATCCGAGGCGCCGTCCATGCCAGTCGAGGCGCGGCCCACGACAGATGAGGCGCGGCCCACGACCCCAACGCTCTCTCCTGGGCGGCTCGAGCGGTCTCCGTCCACGCCTGCACGCTCGGACTCGCCTCCATCGTCGCCTTCGTCACCCGCCAGTATGTCCTCTGCCGCCTTTCGCTGGGTCGTTTGGGCCTCTGTCGACTTCGCTGACCCTCGCTGGCTCCCATCGCCCGCTCTGCCGTCATCATCCCCTGTGTTGGCGCCGCCGGCTCCTGTTCCCATTGCACTGCAACGCCCGCATACACGCAGCCGCAACGGTATTGTCCAACCCAAGCAGCGTCATGATGGTACTGTCATATATTTGGTTGCCTGTCTTGCTCATTCTGTTGCAGATCCCACTGATGAACCACACCACTATGAGGTTGCTATGAGTATCCCTCACTGGCGGGCAGCTATGGAGCAAGAGTATCATGCTCTTCTGCATAATGAGACATGGACATTGGTTCCTCCTCCGCCTCGTGTCAACGTCATTGATTCGAAGTGGGTTTTCAAAGTCAAGAGACATGCAGACGGGTCTATTGAGCGCTACAAGGCGCGTCGGCTAGAGGGTTCAAACAGCGACAGGGTCTGGACTACGAGGACACATTCAGCCCGGTTGTTAAGCCTACTACCATCTGGCTTCTTTTGTCTCTTGCAGTCTCTCGTGGTTGGTCTCTTTGACAGCTTGATGTACAGAATGCTTTTCTCCATGGGTTGCTTGAAGAAGAGGTTTACATGCGGCAGCCACCAGGGTTTGTTGATCCAGATCAGCCTCATCATCTCTGTCGTTTGACGAAGGCGCTCTATGGATCAAACAGCACCTCGTGTTCAGCATGCCCGTCTCGCTTGGCTCTTCGTACTCATGGATTCGTTCGTCGACGGTGACAGCTTCATTGTTCTTATTTGGCCTTGATCGTTGTGTATTTGCTTGTGTACGTGGATGATATTATTCTGGTCAGTTCTTCTGTGACGGCTGCTGATGCTCTTGTGACTGCTCTTGGCAGAGATTTTGCAGTTAAAGACTTGGGACTGTTACACTTCTTTCTGGGCATTGAGGTTGCACATCAGTCTCGTGGCAGCTTGGCTCTCACCCAGAGAAAGTACTCCCTTGATCTCTTGCGCCGTGCTGGTATGCTCAAGTGTAAGCCGTCACCCACGCCCATGTCCTCTACGGATAAGCTCTCGGCCACTGCTGGTTCTCCTCTTTCTTCTACGGATGCTACGGAGTATCGGAGTATTGTTGGTGGCTTGCAGTATCTGACTATCACCCGTCCTGATCTTTCATTTGCGGTTAACAGGGTATGTCAGTATCTTCATGCCCCTACAGATGTGCACTGGTCTGCTGTGAAGCGCATTCTTCGTTATGTGCGTCTCACTATCTCCTACGGTCTTCATCTGCGACCAAGTTCCTCTCTTTTTCTCTCTGCATTCTCGAGATCTTTGATTGGGCTGAGTGTCCAGATGATGAAGCGATCCACGGGGATATCTTTGTATTTACGGGTCCTAATTTGATCGCCTGGAGTGCGCGCAAGCAAGCCATCAAGCTTTCGCAGCAAACCTGAGGCTGAGTACAAAGTAGTTGCCGGTCATGATCGCTGAGCTTATCTGGATTGAGTCTTTGCTTCGAGAGCTGGGAATCTCCCAGTCACATCCTCCAGTTCTTTGGTGTGACAACATCGGTGCTACATTTCTTTCGACAAACCTAGTGTTCCATGCACGAACCAAGCACATTGAGATTGACTATCATTTTGTGAGGGAACGTGTTGCACAGAAGCTACTACAGATCAAGTTTATCTCCTCAAAGGATCAACTTGCCGACATCTTCACCAAGCCTCTACCTTCTCCCATGTTTGAGGTATGTAGGCGCAATCTCAACCTCCTAGATGCATGAGGAGTGAGTTGAAATTGAGGGAGGGTGTTAGACTTTGTAACGTAGCCCAACTATGTAATATGTATATTGTGTATCATTATAAATACATGTGATAGGCCACCCCTAGAGGGTTGAGCCAGTTCCCACAAATCCTATGTCTAATAGCTTCGTTTTTTTAGAGGAAGCTAGGTCTGCTTTGTATCAATTCTCCTGCTGCTCTGTCACCTATACTGGGCCAATACACTCCTAACTGGGATTTTTCTACAGCCACCAAATTTCTCTGATGGGCTTCATATTCCTTGGTTTTCTTTTCGATTGCACAGGCTCCGTCATTGTCCCTGAGGATCGAACATAGAAATTGGGTTAGTTACTAAAAAAAGTACCACCTTGCTTTTTAAAATCAAATTTCACAAATTTAAATATGTCCACGAGTTACCTGAAAATCAGCAAGCCATCGCAAGAAAAGGGTGAAGTGTGGGTCCCATATATATTAGAAAATGAAGGAAGAAATTAATGCCTGTATGCCCCAATAAAATAGAGGAATATCCCATGAAAGAGGACCCGATTGGTGAATAAAAGAGGAAGATTAGATGAAAAAGGACCTGGTTGGCGCATGCCAATAAAATAGAGGACTATTTGATAAAAAAGGACCCGATTCATCATGAAATAAAACAAAAGGAAGATCCGATAAAAGATGACCCGGTTTGCAATGAAAGTGCATGGCTCAAGTGAGATTGCTGGAAGCTTTGAGTATGCATACAGGAATAAAAGAGGAGGGAGTGACTAATGTTGACCAAAGGTGTTGTATAGAAAGGGCACCCATCTAGCATTTAAAAGAGAGAAAGAGCCCATATATATATATACAAAAATCATAGCCAAGCAGTTTCAAAAATGTTTTGCTGAGGGATGTTCTCTCTAAAATTTGAGTTTTTGTGGTGTTTACGGTGCAAATGTCAATTATCTATCCCGGTGCAACGCACGGGCATATGTGCTAGTAAAACTAAATGGAGAACAACATGAGTAATGGTGGGATAGTTCAAAATAAATAAATCATGGCGGGCATACTTACTGGTGGTAAAATGTCAGCCTGTAGCCCGGAGAGCAATTCTTGGGCAGAAACTTGATGATGAACATTCTTAATTAAGTGCGGCGAAATTTGCAAATTGCAGCTATACAAGGAACTTACTAACTCTACACACAAGGATGAGCCTTCCTTCTGAACATGAATTCCAAATTTGGCAACAATATAAACAGCGTAGCTGGTTTCGTCTTTAAGAAAAGTTCAGTCTATTACAGTGTACGGTATCAACTGAAAGGTAAATCAGGGTGTTAGTTATACACATTAGTGTATAACAGGCATAAGTAATAAGCTGCAAAGTAACAGAGCATTGGTCGATTTCCAGTTCCAGTTCCCCATAACGTGTCATTTCAGATATACATAAGGGAAGTATGAGTCCATAGATATGCACTGCAAGATGTTGGAATCTGAGAATGATCCCTATATACATTTCACTATGACCTATGCCCAGAGAGCTAATATCGACATAGAAGCAGATCCAAGCACCAATGCAATATAAGAGGCCTTCTTCAGTTTCAGAGATGATGACATCATCTTGTTGTGGAAGAAATCAAGAGAAATGAGGTCGACGAGCGCCATGTAGACAAGGATTCCGGCAGAGAGTGAACCAAGAAGGCCCTCAATTATTAGGGCATTTGGACTGCTATCATCATAACCAGTCATATGGAAGACTGCCATCCCAAGAAGTATTCCCAATGGTGTAGTCACCGAGAACATTATGCACATGTAACCCACTGTTGCCATTCCGAAACCAGCCTGTGAGAAATAGACAAGTATGCGTTCAGTCATCAATGAACTTCACAAAACCCTTCTAACTGGTGTTTATGTGGTGCTACAATCTCAGAGGAGAACTTCCAAAGCAGATCATCATATGGCAAGTATGGATGACTATAAGCGAATACACATATACAGAAAGTGGTAAGGTATACAGCTGGAAATTGCTCCACAGTGGTCGTGCCATCTAAAGTTATGAGTATTTAACACACATACATACAAAATGAATGTTGCAGGTGGCTCTGTTTGATACATTATGGCAATGACTCTGAAAAAAAGGATAGGAATTGCACTAGTGCCTTTGCTAAAACTGGAGATTTCAGTTTCAACTGATTAGTCATCCTACCATTTGGGCGCATCTTGAAACCTCATTCCTTTATTCTTTTTCGGATTTTCCTTAGCATGTCAAAGTGCTTTGTGGATATTGCTCTCCACCGCAATACCACCAAATTAAAAAGGACTTTAAAGACCTACCAAGTGCTATTCCTCTGTCCCTTCTCCTCTGTGCATAACACATCAGCCTCATCTAGTGCCAATTTGGAAAAACAAAATGGACGGGGACATGGACGAACAGAATTGAAAGGGAAAAAAATTGTCTACCAAAACAGTTAGGCCTCCATGAGTATATATCATACAGAAAGTTCAGGCCTCAAAACTTTGGCTGCTAAAGTAAATGCCACTGTGAGAAAAAAGGGCTCGCTGTACAGCAGGGATCCTTCCACCGATAATCACCTTCAAAATTACCCGGAGGGTTCAGGGTAACACAAGGAGCTCAACAAATCATATTCAACTATAAGTATTTCTTGGCTGACAAAGTGATACAGTATATGGCAAAGATGCCAACTCTGAACTAAAACAATGGCATGACAGGATTATTCAAAGACAGAGAAAACAAACATCTAAATCAACATACGAGGGAACAAACCCCTTGTCGTTTGTATGTGCAAAGCATTAGCTTAATACTGTATTCGACATCAACATAGGTAGCTAAGCACATATTATTATACTCAATCTATAAAGTATGACCACAGGTCCATGATAGGCTCGTCTTTCTTAAGAAAATCAGTCAACAGGAAAGACAACACTGACATGATTTTTTTTTAAATAAGCTGCCGACTTCCTAATTACACCATTGCAAATATGCCGCACAAAACTCACACTGAAAGTCAGAATATGAACAAAACTGTACCTCGGTTCTAAGATGTTTTAGATATTTCAATATGATATACATACAGACTGAAACGAGTGAACAAACACACTAAAATGGCATCCATATACATCCGAATCAGAAAAAAGCTTAGAACATCTTATAATAGTGAACAGAGGGAGTACTAGACTAATTTTTGAATGATGAATTCTCTTAATAATATAACAATTCAATGATGAATCCTTCAATCGCACAGAAACATCACACCAAATTGAGCTGCATATGTTGGATTCTGACCTGTGCGATGCAGCCGCCTAGGCCCATCCCCTCGAAGACCTGGTGGAAGGAGAGCGCGACGACGAGCGGCCGGATGGCGCAGACGTCCTGCGACATCCCCAAGGTCACCCCAATGATGACGGAATGGAACACTATCCCAATCTCCAGCACCTTGGACACCATCTTCTGCTTCTTCCTCGCCTCCTCCTCCCCCTCCCCGACCTCCACCACCTCATGCCCAGCGCCATGGCACCCAACAACAGGGACCACGGGGTCATCGCTGCGGGGCAGCCGGGCGCCTTTCTTGGGACCGAAGAGCGCCACGTCGTCCCGGTCCGGGTCGCCGCCATTCTTGTCGTCGCGGTCACTCTCGTCCAGGAAAGCGCGTTTCCTGGGGCTCATTTCGCCGGTGAGCTCGAAGGCGGGGGCCTTCTTGGTGGTGGGGATTGGGGCGTAGGGCTGGCCCTCCTCCTGCTGCGGCTGCTGGTGGCCGTGGGCTTCGAGGTGCGACGAGGCGGAGAGGTCGACGAGGAGCGCGAGCAGCGCGCCGACGAGGCAGAGGAGCCCCGCGAAGGGGAAGTCCCTCCAGGGCCGGCGCGACGCGACGGCGCAGTCGGCGAGCGCCGCGTAGGCGTCCGGGAGGACGTGGACGAGGGAGGTGGAGAGGATGACCCCGGCCGCGTAGCACTTGACGAGGAGCAGGCCCCGCGCGTACCCGTCCCGGCCGCGGAAGGCCCTGGTGAGCGCGACGGGGAGGCAGACGCCGACGGCGCTGGCGATGAGGATTGCGAGCAGGGAGCCCGTCTTGAGCCGCGCCGCCGCGGCCCCGTCGCGGCAGACCCTGGACAGCGCGGCGAGCTCGCCCTCAGGGAGGCAACCCCTGCCGGACATGGCGGCGCGCGAGGTGCTCGGCGGAATATCGCGCCAGCGCACGCCAGCGACGGCGACGGCGACGGGGTCGGCGAGCGGCAGGAGACGGAAGGGAGGACTTATTATGAGACTTGATGAGTGGTTAAAAGAAACGAGCGAGGTTTCAACGCGAGGTGGGCCCGCGGGGAGGCCGTGCGCGATGGGGGTTTTGTTTGTGGAAACTTTACGAAGAACGGTTTATTAGTAGACGCTGACTGGTCAGTGGGCCTACTCATGTACGTATAGTATTGTCTGTCGTTGCTCACTGCTAGATCTACCAAGGCCCAGCTGGTGAGGAAGGCGCCCACACTGTCGTGTGTGAAGCAGTTTCGTGCACCATCTTTCTCACCAAAGACTGGCAATCTTTGCACATACAGCACCTAATAATTTGCGCAAGAGTAGTAAAAAGGTTCTTTTGTATACTAATAATAACTAGTAAAATTGCAGATTGCACCCAGAACGGCGTTTGCTCCGAACAATCAGGCATTTGCGTGGGCGATGTGCGCCTCCTCTTGAGTTGTGACAAGGAGGATGTATGGGTGCTGCAGCACGCACTAGCTATAGCCTATTGCTAACCGTGGCAAACACCGGATACCAAATCTACGCCACACGGGCAATTGCACGAAATCAGCCATATGCCGCAGGATAAGATTTAAGCAACTCAAACAAGGAAAGGAAATGATATGCAATTGTCGGTGCAAGATATTAATTGGTGACGCAAAAGAACCGCAATCAACCCAACAATTGATGGGATATACTAGTGCTCATTTGCCAATTGCAATTATCATCCAGACCCATCTTGGAGCATTTTTAACTGTTGTAATAATCCGGAAAAATACAGAATATACAAAAGCTCTTATCTTGTACTCTCTCTATCCCAAAATAAGTGTATCAACTTTAGTATAACTTTGTACCAGAATTAGTATAAAACTAAGACACTTATTTTAGGATGGAGGAGTATATCTGAATAGTTGGTCCTTCAAACCCCAGGTTTGAAATATGCGTGTCTCATAGAGGCAGAATATTACATCGATTGGAAAAGTATGGTGGAAATATGCCCTTGAGGCAATAATGTCGCATTACTATATTTTCATATTCATAATTAAAGAGTTTATATTCTATGTTATAAGCTGTTATGATGCGGAATAAGCAATTCAACGGAAAATTCATATGCACGTGTGGGATGATAAATGGTAAAATAAAAGGTTCCTAGTCTCGCCTTTAAGACTAGCTCAAGATTTTTTGGTGATCATGTTTTTCGGATCTTGGGATATCGTTAAGTATAACGATGAGCCTAAAACAACATTGAGATTATGACGTTGGAAGAACGATCATATTGAACCGACCCAATCTTGTTTGTTATGAATTGAGTTAATATCGTCTGCATTCAATTGTAATAATACGGAGTGTTAACGTGTGATATTGCTCCTTAGACCATGAGAGTATCGCGGTCACTTCTTACCATACGGTGGACTTTGGGGTTGCTCAAACGTCACATGTAACACTGTGATCATAACAACAACTTACAGGTTCATCGGAAAGTTTGACAAGTGGTCGGATAGCTCGAGAGCGGGATTTGCTCCTCCGACAATAGAGAGATATTTTTAGGGCCCTCTCGGTGTAAAGACATCAATCATCGTCTGGCCAAACACATGTGACTTTTTCACGGGGATGCCGGAACACAATAACGAGAAAGTAGAATAAAACCGGTAATGAGGATTTCGGTATAGCGAGCATAGTGATGACTCGGGAGGATACCGATGCATCCCGGGTTTTGTAAAGTATCGAGAAGCAACAGCAACATCACATGATAACCAAAGGTTCAATCGAATATCATTCATGTACTCATAGGGACCGATACAGACGTCCACGGTCCCGCTGACGGTCAATTAAGGAATGGTTTTGTTCATGTCTATGAGTTACAGAGTCTAAAGGGTCACAAGATTAAGGCAATCACAACCTGTTGAGTGTTAGTAGGACAAGATTCATGAGAATATATTTGTCAAATTATTTCATGAATATTCAAAATAGTTCCGAGAGGATCCGCAAGCGTTTCGGGGTCACCAGAAGGGTTTCAGAGAGTATCAAGTAATACCGGGTATTACCGATAAATTATATATAGGTGGAAAATGTTTATAAATATATATATAATGGTCTAGAGGTATTTAGAACATTTTATATTTAATTTAAATATCAACGGGTCTTAAAAGGCCAAGAGGTGGAAAGAAACTGATGTAGGGTGGAAAGCATAGGGTCGGTCTTTCACGATTGGAGTGGATCATACGAAGAACACGAGGGAAAACACGAGAGAAAACACTCAAACCAACAAGATTCGAATGTACATGTGCTAGATCCTCGAAACGCAAAGAGATACACAATCCACGATCAACAAAGGACGATACAAGTAGCAAGTTCTTCTCCGTGATGAGGTCTTGAGGGGTCTTCCCGTGAGGGGTCTTGAATCCACTTGGGGGATCTCCTCCATAGAGGTCGTGAACTCCAATGGAGAAGGGTATCAAGTGGATGAGAAAAGCTCTATCTCTCAAATCAGCTAATCCTTTGCTGACCCTAGAAAGAGGGAGGAGGAGGAGTATATATAGTCTAGGTGGGCGAAGAGGTACATGGGCCTCGGCCCTTTACTATGTGTAGACAGGCGGGGCCGGACGTTCGGGCGTCGGGCCGGATATCCGGGCCTTCACGAGGGACTGGATGTCTGGGCTGGGGCCGAATGTCCGGGCTGGCGGGGTCGGCCTCGGTGCTCTCTAGATAGGCGGTGTGCGGATTTCCGGCCTGGAGGCCAAATATCCGGTGGCTCGGGAAGAGCCGGATGTCCAGGCCTTGTAGCTTCTGCTGGGTGGTGGCTGTGGTAGATGCTCTAGGGGCCAGATGTCCGGGGCTTGGGGCGAGATGTCCGGGTCCTGGAGACTTCTCCGGTTCCTTCCCTCATTCCTCTTCATCCATGAACTTGGGGACTTGTCCGTCTTCACGTGCATCTTCGGGAGGGCCTTCTTGGTACCTGATCATGCACAACATTCCGGACTTAGGTAGTATCCATGTCTCCAGTGGATCATGTGGAATATCACTAAGGAAATAAGTCACCTCGGTCTCGAGAGCTCTAGCTCATGCTCATGTCATAGGTCCTTTTGGTACTTGATGAGATGATGGTAGTGAAGGAAATATGCCCTAGAGGCAATAATAAAGTTATTATTTATTTCCTTATTTCATGATAAACGTTTATCATTCATGCTAGAATTGTATTAACCGGAAACATGATACATGTGTGAATGTATGAACAAACAACATGTCACTAGTATGCCTCTACTAGACTAGCTTGTTAATCAAAGATGGTTATGTTTCCTGACCATGAACAAGGAGTTGTTATTTGATTAACAAGGTCACATCATTAGTAGAATGATCGATTGACATGACCCATTCCATTAGCTTAGCACACGATCGTTTAGTATGTTGCTACTGCTTTTATCCATGACATATACATGTTCTCGTAACTATGAGATTATGCAACTCCGTTTACGGAGGAACACTTTGGTGCTACCAAACGTCACAACGCGAATCGGGTGATTATAAAGGAGTACTACAGGTGTCTCCAAAGGCGGATGTTGGGTTGGCGATTTCGAGATTAGGTTTTGTCACTCCGATTGTCGGAGAGGTATCTCTGGGCCCTCTCGGTAATACACATCATTGAAGCCTTGCAAGCAATACAACTAATGAGTTAGCTGTGAGATGATGTATTACGGAACGAGTAAAGAGACTTGCGTAACGAGATTGAACTAGGTATTGGATACCGACGATCGAATCTCGGGCAAGTAACATACCGATGACAAAGGAACAACGTATGTTGTTATGCGGTCGACCGATAAAGATCTTTGTAGAATATGTAGGAACCAATATGGGCATCCAGGTCCCGCTGTTGGTTATTGACCGGAGACGATGTCACGGTCATGTCTACATTGTTCTCGAACCGTAGGGTCCGCACGCTTAAGGTTTCGATGGCGGTTATTATGAGTTTATATATTTTGATGTACCAAGAAGTTCGAGTCCCGGATGTGATCACGGACATGACGAGGAGTCTCGAAATGGTCGAGACATAAAGATTGATATATTGGAAGCATATATTTGGAGTTCGAATGGTTCGGGTGAAAACAGAATTTATCGAGTACCGGAGGTTACGGAACCCCGGGTACTACATGGGCCTTAGTGGGCCTCGAGGAGAAGAGGAGGGGCCGGCCGGGGTGGTCGCAGCCCCTCCCCTAGTCCGAATAGGACAGGAGGGGGCGGCGCCCCTTCCTCTTCCCCTCCCCAATCCTACTCCAACTAGGAAGGGGAGTCCTACTCCGGTGGGAGTAGGATTCTCCCGCGCGCCTCTAGGCTGGCCGCACCTCCCCCTCCCTCCTTTATATACAGGGGGGGGGCACCCTAGGACACACAAGTATTGATCTACGGATCGTTCCTTAGCCGTGTGCGGTGCCCCCTCCACCATATTCCACCTCGGTCATATCGTCATGAAGCTTAGGCGAAGCCTGCGCCGATAGAACATCAAGATCGTCACCACGCCGTCGTCTTGTGGAACTCTCCCTCGACACTCGGCTGGATCGAGTACGAGGACGTCATCGAGCTGTACGTGTGTCAAGAACTCGGGGCGCCGAGTAACGGCGCGGGATCGGTCGGATCGCGAGGAGAACGCACGACTACTTCCTCTACGTTGTGATCGCTTCGCCGGGTCACGAGGGTACGTAGACAACACTCTCCCCTCTCGTTGCTATACATCACCATGATCTTGTGTGTGCGCAGGAAATTTTTGAAATTACTACGTTCCCCAACAAATGGCATCCGAGCCAGTTTTTCTTTGGTTTGATGTTTTGCACGAGTAGAACACAAGTGAGTTGTGGGCGATACAAGTCATACTACCTACCAGCATGTCATACTTTGGTTCAGCGGTATTGTGAGATGAAGCGGCCGGACCGACATTACGCGACGCTTACGCGAGACTGGTTTCACCGCCACGAGCACTCGTTGCTTAAAGGTGACTAGCGGGTGTCTGTCTCTCTCACTTTAGTTGAACTGAGTGTGGCTACGCCGGTCCTTGAGAAGGTTAAACGAGTCTATTTGACGAAGTATCGTTGTGGTTTTGATGCGAGGTGAGACTGGTTCTTGCTTAAGCCCGTAGCAGCCACGTAAAATTTGCAACAACAAAGTAGAGGACGTCTAACTTGTTTTTGCAGGCATGTTGTGATGTGATATGGTCAAGACGTGATGCTATATTTTATTGTATGAGATGATCATGTTTTGTAACGAAGTTATCGGCAATCGGCAGGAGCCATATGGTTGTCGCTTTATTGTATGCAATGCAATCATACTGTAATGCTTTACTTTATCACTAAGCGGTAGCGATAGTCGAGAAGCATAAGTTTGGCGAGACGACAACGATGCTACGATGGAGATCAAGGTGTCGCGCGGTGGCGATGGTGATCATGATGGTGCTGCTGAGATGGAGATCACGAAGCACAAGGCGATGATGACCATATCATATCACTTATATTGATTTGCATGTGATGTTTATCTTTTATGCATCTTATCTTGCTTTGATTGACGGTAGCATTATAAGATGATCTCTCACTAAATTATCAAGAAGTGTTCTCCCGAGTATGCACCGTTGCCAAAGTTCGTCGTGCCTGGACACCACGTGATGATCGGGTGTGATAAGCTCTCGTCCATCTACAACGGTGCAAGCCAGTTTTGCACACGCAGAATACTCGGGTTATACTTGACGAGCCTAGCATATGCAGATATGGCCTCGAACACGGAGACCGAAAGGTCGGCGTGAATCATATAGTAGATATGATCAACATAAGATGTTCACCATTGAAAACTACTCCATTTCACGTGATGATCGGTTATGGTTTAGTTGATTTGGATCACGTGATCACTTAGATGACTAGAGGGATGTCTGTCTAAGTGGGAGTTCTTAAGTAATATGATTAATTGAACTTAAATTTATCATGAACTTAGTCCTGGTAGTATTTTGCAAATTATGTTGTAAAGATCAATAGCTCGCGTTGTTGCTTTCATATGTTTGTTTTCGATATGTTCCTAGAGAAAATTGTGTTGAAAAATGTTAGTAGCAATGATGCGGATTCAATCCGTGATCGGAGGTTTATCCTCATTGCTGCGCAGAAGAATTATGTCCTTAATGCACCGCTAGGTGACAGACCTATTGCAGAGCGAATCTGAGGCGTTATGAGCGTTTGGCTAGCTCAATATGATGACTACTTGATAGTTTAGTGCACCATGCTTAACAGCTTAGAATCGGGACTTCAAAGGCGTTTTGAACGTCATGGACCATATGAGATGTTCCAGGAGTTGAAGTTAATATTTTAAGAAAATACCCGAGTTGAGAGATATGAAGTCTCCAACAAGTTCTATGGCTAAAAGATGGAGGAGAATCGCTCAACTAGTGAGCATGTGCTCAGATTGTGCAGGTACTACAATCACTTGAATCAAGTGGGAGTTAATCTTCCGAGATAAGATAGTGATTGACATAATTCTCTAGTCACCATCACCAAGTTAGTAGAACTTTGTGATGAACTATAGTATGCAAGGGATGATGAAAATGATTCCGAGTTTTTCATGATGATGAAATCGATGAAGGTAGAAATCAAGAAAGAACATCAAGTGTTGATGGTTAACAAGACCACTAGTTTCAAGAAAAGGGCAAAGGGATAGAAGGAACTTCAAAGAAGAACGGCAAGCAAGTTGTCTGCTCAAGTGAAGAAGCTCAAGTCCGGACCTAAGCACGAGACTAAGTGCTTCTACCGCAAAGGGACTGGTCCTTTGGAAGAGGTACTACCCCAAGTGATTGGCGGATAAGAAGGATGGCAAAGTGAACATAAGTATATTTGATATACATGTTATTGATGTGTACTTTACTAGTGTTTATAGCAACCCCTCGTTATTTGATACTAGTTAGGTTGCTAAGATTAGTAACTCAAACGGAGTTGCGAATAAGCAGAGACTAGTTAAAGGGTGAAGTGACGATGTGTGTTGGAAATAGTTCCAAGATTGATATGATCATCATCGCACACTCCCTATACTTTCGGGATTAGTGTTAAACCTAAATAAGTGTTATTTGGTGTTTGCGTTGAGCATAAATATGATTTGATCATGTTTATTGCAATACGGTTATTCATGTAAGCTAGAGAATAATTGTTGTTCTGTTTACATGAATAAAACCTTATATGGTTACACACCCAATGAAAATGGTTCATTGGATCTCGATCATAGTGATACACATATTCATAATATTGAAACCAAAAGATGCAAAGTTAATAATGATAGTGCAACTTATTTGTGCTAATCGCCGTTTAGGTCATATTGGTGTAAAGCGCATGAAGAAACTCCATCTTGATGGGATTTTGGAATCACTTGATTATGAATCACTTGATGCTTGCGAACCGTGCCTTTTGGGCAAGATGACTAAAACTCCGTTCTCGGAACAATGGAACAAGCTCTTGACTTATTGGAAATAATACATACCGATGTATGCGATCCAATGAGTATGAAGGCTCGTGGCAAGTATCATTATTTTCTGACCTTCACAAGATGATTTGAGCAGATATGGGTATATCTACTTGATGAAACATAAGTCTGAAATAGTTGAAAGGTTCAAAGAATTTCAGAGTGAAGTGGAAAAATCATCGTAACAAGAAAATAAAGTTTCTGCGATCTGATCACAGAGATAAATATTTGAGATACGAGTTTGGTCTTCAATTAAAACAATGTGGAATAGTTTCACAGCTCACGCCACCTGGAACACCACAATGTTATGGTGTGTCCAAACATTGTAACCGCACTTTATTGGATATAGTGCAATCTATGATGTTTCTTACCGATTTACCAATATCGTTTTGGGATCATGCATTAGAGACAGCTGCATTCACGTTAAATAGGGCACCATCTAAATCCGTTGAGGCGACACTATATGAGCGTGGTTTAGCAAGAAACCAAAGTTGTCGTTTCTTAATGTTTGGGGCTGCGATGCTTATGTGAAAAAGTTTCATCTGATAAGCTCAAACCCAAATCGGAGAATGCGTCTTCATAGAATACCCAAAGGAAATTGTTGGGTACACCTTCTATCACAGATCCGAAGGCAAGATATTCGTTGCTTAAGATGGATCCTTTCTAGAGAAGGAGTTTCTCTCGAAAGAAGTGAGTGGGAGGAAAGTAGAACTTGATGAGGTAATCGTACCTTCTCCCTTACTTGAAAGTAGTTTGTCGCGAAACGGTTTACGAGACACCTACACCAACTAGTGAGGAAGTTGATGATGTTGATCATGAAACTTCAGATCAAGTTGCTCTGAACCTCGTAGATCAACCGAGTAAGATCCGCACTGAGTGGTACGGTAATCCTGTTCGGAAATCATGCTACTAGATCATGATGAACCTCACGAACTATGAAGAAGCGATGGTGAGCCCAGATTCATAAAATGGCTTGAGGCCATGAAATCGAGATGGGATCCATGTACGAAAACAAAGTATGGACTTTGGTTGACTTGCCCGAGGGTAGGCAAGCAATAGAAAACAAGTGGATCTTCAAGAAGAAGACCGACGCCGACGGTAATGTTATCGTCTACAAAGCTCGACTTGTCGCAAAGGGTTTTCGACAAGTTCAAGGGATTGACTACGATGAGACCTTCTCACCGTAGCGATGCTTAAGTCTGTCCGAATCATGTTAGCAATTGCCACATTTTATGATTATGAAATTTGACAAATGGATGTAAAGGCGCATTCTGAATGGATTTACGGAAGAATAGTTGTATATGATGCAACCGAAGGTTTTATCGATCCAAAGGAGCGACAAAGTATGCAAGCTCCAGCGATCCATTTATGGACTGGTGCAAGCATCTCGGAGTTGGAATAAACGCTTTTGGAGAAGCCTGTATTTACAAGAAAGTGAGTGGGAGCTCTGAGCATTTACGATATTATATGTAGATGACATATTGCTGATCGGAAATGATATAGAATTCTGGATAGCATAAAGGGATACTTGAATAAGAGTTTTTCAATGAAAGACCTCGGTGAAGCTGCTTACATATTGGGCATCAAGATCTATAGGGATAGATCAAGACGCTTAATTGGACTTTCACAAAGCACATACCTTGACAAAATTTTGAAGAAGTTCAAAATGGATCAAGCAAAGAAAGGGTTCTTGCACGTGTTACAAGGTGTGAAGTTGAGTAAGACTCAATGCCGACCACTGCAGAAGATAGAGAGAAAATGAAAGATGTTCCTATGCTTGACCATAGGCTCTATCATGTATGCAATCTTGTGTACGGACTGATGTGTGCCTTGCTATAAGCTTAGCAGGAGGTACCAAAGTAATCCAGAGTGGATCATCGACAACGGTCAAGAACATCTGAAATACGAAAAGGACTAAGGATATGTTTCTCGTATATGGAGGTGACAAAGAGCTCATCGTAAACCGTTACGTTGATGCAAGCTTTGACACCGATCCGACGATTCTAAATCGCAGACCGGATCGTATTTACACTAAACGGAGGGCTGTCGGTTAGTGCGAGTTCTAAACAAAGCGTCAGAGCAGGATCTACATGTGAAGCGGAGTACATAGCAACCGGAAGCAGCTAATGAAGGAGTGCGGATGAAGGAGTTCATATCCGATCTAGGTGTCATACCTAGTGCATCGGGTCCAATGAAAATCTTTCGTGACAATCTTTGGAGCAATTGCCTTAGCGAAGGAATCCAGATTTCACAAGAGGACCAAACACATCAAGAGACGCTTCAATTCCATCCGGACTTAGTCCGTGGGAGACATAGAGATTTGCAAGATACATACGGATCTGAATGTTGCGAGACCGTTGACTAAGCCTCTTCCACGAGCAAAACATGATCAGCACCAAGACTCCATGGGTGTTAGAATCATTACTATGTAATCTAGATTATGGACTCTAGTGCAAGTGGGAGATGAAGGAAATATGCCCTAGAGGCAATAATAAAGTTATTATTTATTTCCTTATTTCATGATAAGCGTTTATCATTCATGCTAGAATTGTATTAACAGGAAACATGATACATGTGTGAATGTATCAACAAACAACATGTCACTAGTATGCCTCTACTAGACTAGCTTGTTAATCAAAGATGGTTATGTTTCCGACCATGAACAAGGAGTTGTTATTTGATTAACAAGGTCACATCATTAGTAGAATGATCGATTGACATGACCCATTCCATTAGCTTAGCACACGATCGTTTAGTATGTTGCTCTTTGCTTTTATCCATGACATATACATGTTCCTGTAACTATGAGATTATGCAACTCCGTTTACGGAGGAACACTTTGGTGCTACCAAAGCGTCACAACGAATCGGGTGATTATAAAGGAGTACTACAGGTGTCTCCAAAGGCGAGATGTTGGGTTGGCGTATTTGAGATTAGGTTTTGTCACTCCGATTGTCGGAGAGGTATCTCGAGCCCTCTCGGTAATACACATCATCTGAAGCCTTGCAAGCAATACAACTAATGAGTTAGCTGTGAGATGATGTATTACGGAACGAGTAAAGAGACTTGCCGGTAACGAGATTGAACTAGGTTTGGATACCGACGATCGAATCTCGGGCAAGTAACATACCGATGACAAAGGAACAACGTATGTTGTTATGCGGTCTGACCGATAAAGATCTTCAGAGAATATGTAGGAACCAATATGGGCATCCAGGTCCGCTGTTGGTTATTGACGGAGACGTGTCACGGTCATGTCTACATTGTTCTCGAACTGTAGGGTCCGCACGCTTAAGGTTTCGATGATGCTTATTATGAGTTTATATATTTTGATGTACCGAAGAAGTTGAGTCCCGGATGTGATCACGGACATGACGAGGAGTCTCGAAATGGTCGAGACATAAAGATTGATATATTGGAAGCATATATTTGGAGTTCGAATGGTTCCGGGTGAAAACAGAATTCTGAGTACCGGAGGTTACGGAACCCCGGGTACTACATGGGCCTTAGTGGGCCTCGAGGGAGAAGAGGAGGGCCGGCTAGGTGGTGGCGCGCCCCCCCCCAGTCCGAATAGGACAAGGAGGGCGGGGGGCCCCTTCCTCTTCCCCTCCCCAATCCTACTCCAACTAGGAGGGGGAGTCCTACTCGGTGGGAGTAGGACTCCTCCGGCCGCCCTCTAGGCCGGCCGCACCTCCCCCTCCCTCCTTTATATCTCAGGAGGGGGGGGCACCCTAGGACACACAAGTATTGATCTACGATCGTTCCTTAGCCGTGTGCGGTGCCCCCTCCACCATATTCCACCTCGGTCATATCGTCATGAAGCTTAGGCGAAGCCTGCTGCCGTAGAACATCAAGATCGTCACCACGCCGTCGTCCGACGAACTCTCCTCGACACTCGGCTGGATCGAGTACGAGGGACGTCATCGAGCTGTACGTGTGTCAAGAACTCGGGCGCCGAGTAACGGCGCCGGATCGGTCGGATCGCGAGGAGAACGTCGACTACTTCCTCTACGTTGTGATCGCTTCGCCGGGTCTCACGAGGTGCGAGACAACACTCTCCCCTCTCGTTGCTATACATCACCATGATCTTGTGTGTGCGTAGGAAATTTTTTTGAAATTACTACGTTCCCCAACAAGTAGGTCCATGGGGATGACCAAAGGATGCTCCGCATCACCCCCCCTTGGGAAAGATCCGACCTTGGATCAAAATCTTCTTCACCATGTAGGGCGAGAGATCCTTGACTTTGGAGATATCGCTCACATTGTACTTGTCACGTGGGATGTCGATCTTGTAGGCGTTGTTGTTGTAGTGTTCAAGCACCTTGAAGGGTCCATCGGCTCGTGGTAGAAGTTTGGACTTGCATTCGTTGGGGAAGCGATCCTTGCGAAGGTGTAGCCACACAAGATCTCCAATGTTGAATACCATGGGTTGCTTGTTGATGTTGACCTTGGTCACGAGTCGTTGTACTTGGCGTTCGATGGTGTGCCTTGTATCTTTATGCATCTTCTTGAGGTAGTTGACTCGGGCACTCGCGTCCATATGTTGACGCGCTCTTGTAGTGGTAGAGGAAGAATGTCCAAAGTTGAAGATGGATCAATGCTCACTCGAATATGTAACAAGGAAATAGCACAATTGGTACCAATTCTTGTTGGTTCTCACACCTACACAAGTAAAGCCTTTGGGTGGATCTTGGTGAGGATGGTGGAACAAAATTTCATACAATTGTTAGTAAGACTCAATGATGTTGAAAAAGATTCGCAATTCACAAATGCAACAAGTAGACCAATAGCAAGTAGTGTGTAACGCCCCGAGACCAACGCTCGAGAAGACTTCCAGCTATTCCGAGTTTCGTCGTGTGATTTGTTTTGTTCGTTGCATTCATCTCTGCATCATTTGCATTGCATCTCGTGCATTGCATCATGTCATTTTGTTGCATTTGCATCATGATCATCATGCCTTGGCTTGCATATTTAAGTTTTATTGCGTGTTCTTGTGTGAACCCCTCTTCTTCTTATCTCCACCTCATCTTTTCACCATGCACCATCACCTTCTCCTTCCTCTTCTTTTACTCCTTTATGCAAGTGCCTTTTCTCCCTTCTCCATTAATGTTCAATCTTTGCCAATAAATCATGCACCATGCCTTATACCTCTCTGTCAAGTATCATCCATTTTGGAGTTGTTTTGGTTGGGTTTAAAAATGGCTCAAGTTTGAATTTAATTCAAACCTGATTTATTTTTATACCTTTAAAAATGTCCAAATCATTTTATTCAAATTGTTCATAAATCCAGGATCTCAGATCTATTTCTGTCTCAGTCTACTTCCTTCCAGATCTTCCTGTGAATTTCTGCTCTTGTTATTCTGTCTGAAGAATTAAAGAAAGGAAATGAGGGAGAAAGGAAGCAGAGGAGCCCTGCAGCCCAGCAGCCACACCAACCGCGCCGGCCTCTAAGGCCCATCTGCGGCATGACCTTGGCCGGCCTCCTAAGGCCCAGCCGGCGCCCCACCGAGCAGGCCCACCTAACCTATCCTAACCCTAGCCCACGCGCACGTCTCTCCCTCTCGTTCCCGTGCAGCGCCGCCAGAGACCCTCTCCCGATCCCATCTTCCTCCCTCCTCTCGATCCCACTCCACCTCGCCCTGCCGTCTCCGCTCGCCGTCCCCTGCATCCTTCCTCCCGCGCCTCCACCCCTCTCGCGCGCAGCAGGCCCGCCACCGTCCTGCCCTCGTCCGTCCTCGCCTCCTCTTGTCCCTTGCCGCGCAGCTCAGCCCCCCTCGCTGAGGCCATGGCGCCCGCCTCGCCTCTGTCGCCTCCGCCCACGCTGCCGTTCACCCGTTTCGGCGGATCCCCGCGGCCACGAGCCTGTCGCCACCTCACGCGCGCCCGCGCCAACCTTCCTCCAGCGCCATCCTTCCCCTGCGCCGCGCCACCCCTCGCGTCATCCCGCTGCCCGTCCTCCCAGTAGCGCCCGACCTCTTCACCCCGTTGATTCCCCGCTGCTGCATCCTCTCGCCGACGCCGCTCGGCGCCTCCATCGCGCCCGCCATGCTCGCGAGGCCATCAAGCATCCCGCGCCTCTGTCCGTCCATGCTGCCCATGAGCCCCGGCGCTTTTTTTCTCGATTGCATCGCCATGGCCCCGCCTCTCCTTGCTGCTGCTCTGCCTCGCCACACTCCTTCCTCTGCTCCAAGTTCGCCGCGCCGCCCTAGGTCTCCGTCAGCGTCGACCTCCTGCCCCGCCGGTCTACCTCCCCATGCCGGCAGCAAGCCTTGCTGCTGCTGCTCTTCACCAAGTCCCGGTTGCTCCCCTGGATTGCCGAGATCGATCCTCCGAGGAACCCCGTGTTCAACTACAGAATGAGCGGCGAGTACCACTACGACCGGTGTTCGATTACTTGGAGACTGCCAAGTACATGGATACGCCAAGTTCCGTTCCGACCATGTACGACGTCCGTCACCGAAGACCCGTGTAACGTGAACGTTAACGTCTACTTCCACTACCGCCGCCGCCGTGTGCCACTACTTCCCACTACGACACGAGTACAACTACTTCCCTCTACGAAACTCGTTCCGCCCGAAATGCACGCTTCGAAGGTATAACCCCGAGGCGACCGTCGTGTACAATGCTTGGTTATGAGATGCTCGAGTTTTGCACCGTGATCGAATTGTCCTTGCGATGCCCCTCTTTTGCCATGCCACCGACACGTGGGAACCCGGTTGCCGGGATCATTCCACCACCTTTCGCATGTTCCGCACGCTCCCGTCACCTTTCTTTTGCACCGACATCTCGAGGAGTTGTCGGATCACCGATATGTTGCCGTGGCATCATTTCGGATTTCGCCGCCGTGGCACCCTTTTCGTTTCGCCGCCGTGGCACCCTTTTTGTTCCGCCATGGCTACAAATGCTTCATATCATGCTCATGTCAACATTTTCATAAAAATTGCATAAAACTTGCATATGTCATCCGCATCATGATAACAACATTTAAATGTTAAAAATTGTTGTTGCATTAAATTGCTAAATAACATGGGGATTTTCCGGAAGTGTTGTTTGTTGCTTTCGGCCTCATTTAAACTTGCCTAAATTGTTAGTTTACTTATTCTTCACCCCTTGCCATGTTAACCAACATTTAATATTGTTGTGTTCATAACCGAGAGAGAACTAAATAATTGTTGTGGTGTTCCATCAATATGCAACTCGTTGCATATTGAGCTCCACTTAACTTGTAGTATTGTTTGTGCCCTTTGCCATGCCATGCCTCATTAAACCGGACATGCATCATACTTGTTTGTGCATCATGACATGTTTATGCTTGTGTGTTTACCATGTTGTTTGTTTCTTTCCGGGTTGCTTCTCTCGTTAGCTTCGGTTTCGTTCCGGAGTTGTGAGGATTCGTTCGACTACTCCCGTTCATCTTCTTCATGGAATCGTTCTTCTTCCTTGCGGGATTTCAGGCAAGATGATCATACCCTCGAAATCACTACTATCTTTGCTATGCTAGTTTGCTCGCTCTTTTGCTATGCCAATGCTACGATGCCTACCATTTGCTTGTCAGCCTCCCAAATTGCCATGACCCTCTAACCTTTGACACCATTCCTAGCAAACTGTTGTTTGGCTATGTTACCGCTTTGCTCAGCCCCTCTTATAGCGTTGTTAGTTGCAGGTGAAGATTGAAGTTTGTTCCTTGTTGGAACATGGAGATATTGTTCCTTGTTGGAACATGTTTACTTGTTGGGATATCACAATATCTCTTATATTATTAATGCATCTATATATTTGGTAAAGGGTGGAAGGCTCAGCCTTATGCAGTGTTTTGTTCCACTCTTGCCGCCCTAGTTTCCGTCATACGGTGTTATGTTCCCGGATTTTGCGTTCCTTACGCGGTCGGGTGATTTATGGGACCCCCGACAGTTCGCTTTGAATAAAACTTGTCCAAGAAGGCCCAACCTTGGTTTTACCATTTGCCTCACCTAGCCCTTTTTTCCCTTGGGTTTCGGAGCCCAAGGGTCATCTTTATTTTACCCCCGGGCGGTGCTTCGAGTGTTGGTCCAACTCGAAGCGATGTCCGGCGCCCTGGCAACCAGTGGTCTATGCCAACCCGACGTCTTGCTCATCCGGTGTGCCCCGAGAACGAGATATGTGCAGCTCCTATCGGGATTTGTCGGCACATCGGGCGGCTTTGCTGGTCTTGTTTTACCATTGTCGAAATGTCTTGATGTACCGGGATACCGAGTCGATCGGAGTGTCTCGGGTGAAGGTCTATTCGATTCGATGATCGCGAGAGCTTGTCATGGGCTAAGTTGGGACACCCTGCGCAGGTATAAACTTTCGAGAGCCGTGCCAGCGGTTATGTGGCAGATGGGAATTTGTTAATGTCGGTTGTAGAAAACCGAAGTTGACCTTAATTAAAATACATCAACCGTGTGTGTAACCGTGATGGTCTCTTTCCCGTGAGTCCGGAAGTGAACACGATGTTGGAGTTATGCTTGCCGCAGTTGCTATAGGATCACTTCTTGATCATACTTTTATCGACCGTGCTTTGCCTTCTCTTCTCGCTCTCATTTGCGTATGTTAGCCACCATATATGCTAGTCGCTTGCTGCAGCTCCACCTCATGCCTTTACCTTACCCATGAGCTTAAATAGTCTTGATCTCATGGTGCGAGATTCTTTGAGTCCCCGTGGCTCACGGATACTTCAAAACCAGTTTGCGGTGCCTATGTTACCGGCGGTGGCGCAACCAAGCTCAAGGAGGAGCTCGATGAAGATCTTGCCCTTTGTGTTGTTTCGTTCTAGTTGATCAGTAGTGGAGCCCAGTTGGGGTCGATTGGGGACCTTTTTGTCGCATTTGGGGTTCTTCTTTTACTTTGGTTCCGTAGTTGGACCTTGATTGTATCTGGATGATGTAATGCTTTATTCATGTAATTGTGTGAAGTGGCGATTGTAAGCCAACTATGTATCTCTTCCCTTATGTATTACTTGGGTTGTGTGAAGATTACCTCACTTGCGACATTGCTTTCAATGCGGTTATGCCTCTAAGTCGTGCTTCGACACGTGGGAGATATAGCCGCATCGAGGGCGCTAAGTTGGTAATCGAGCCTTCCCGACCTTAGGAGCCCCCAACGCTTGATCGTTCTTAGTGGCCGAGTTGTGTCTAGGAAAAATGTTTTGAGTCATTTAGGATTATATATATCGAGAGTTAGGAATTCTTTTTACTCCCGGTCCTTCGACCTTACGGTGAGGTATCTGACGAGAGTTTTGACTCTTCTCTTCTTAAATTTCACTAAATTTTTTTTAGGATCACGCGGGTATCTTGGAATCGTTCGATATTCTTATAGCGAGAACATTGTCTTGGTTGCCTCGACATTTAGGGGTTGTGGCGGTGTCCCGGGGAGTTGAGCTCGAGGTGTTGTCATAATTTTATCGTTGCGATTCGGAATACCGAGTTTAGTACGCCGACATCGAAAATCTCTTTTATGCGTTGTTGGTGAGATAACCCGCTAACCCAAATACTAAGGTGAGTACGGAGTATTGCCATGACTCGTATAATGGATGCTTTTGAAGGTTGAGGTACACGATTTCGAAGGTTTCTTGGTTATGTGTTGACGGATGGATACAATTGGATGTAGGGATTGTTAGTTTGGGTGAGATATATTGCTCCCTGTATCCCCAACACCAGATTGCATAACCGAAAATTTCGGGAGTTTCATAGGTGGGAATTCAAGTAGCTCTTAGGATATCTTTCCGGCGGATGTATGATATGAAATTGGGGTTCGACGTCTAGTGGTCCGCCTATTCACAGTTGGTTTCTGATGGTCTCGTTGTGTCTTAAAGAGTCCTTGGCTATGCCGACTGGGACACCGTATGTCATGTGCACTACCTTGTACATGATGGTGCTGTACGATTGAGCCCGTGTAGGCCCCACCACGAAAACTTCGGACGAAATCTCTATCATATGTTTGTTCCGGCTTATTCTGCAAGCCAATCCTTTGTTTTGTTTTATTTGTGGTATTCGAGTTGCTTCGATGTCAAATGTTGAATCCATACCTTTCCTAAACGGTGTTCTCATATTTCTATGTGAATACTAATCCTTCTCGACAATCGAGATTGTCATGTCAATCCTTTTCAACCGGCGTGTTTCTCTTCAAGTGGATCCGATCACTTCAACATCAGCAAGACCAATTATCATTTCTTCTCAACGGTGTTTGTTTCATCCGTCTCTAAGTTGCCTTTGTTTTTCCCGCCCTCCCACCCTTTTTCTTCAAGGACACAGATTTCTTAATCAAGTATCCATTTATTCATGTGAAGTCTCTTCATTCTTTTCATGAAGATGCTCAACAGTTTCTAGTTCGTCATTCCTCATTCATTTCTCTTCTCCGGTGGATTCAAGTCAAGTTTTGTTGATCATACCTTTTTCCTCATTTCAATGTCTTCTCATACCGGTGCACCTCATCATCATTCTACTTCTCGCTATTTGTTATTCCGGAGTGCTCAAGATATCTCAAAGATTCGTGTTTCCACTCTGCATTCGTTCAAGCTCGTTCGAGATTGGTATCTCATTCAAGTCATTTAACTCAACCGGTGCAACATCTCTTTTAAATCTTTTCAAAGGTGTTCTTTTGAGTGGGCCCTAACCCACAGGTCTTTTCCCAGGATCTTACCTGACTCTTCTATTTTCCCAGAGCTATCCTAAATTCTTCTCTAGTTTTGACGTAAGAATGAGTTGTCATCAGTCAAATGCTTTTCTCCAAGATCTTTCAAATTCTTTTCATAGTTGGCTCAACCTCTTCGCTTTTGATTCTTCTGGTGTGCCTCAATAATTCTTGGTGGTGTTTCTCGTTGTCATTCTCATCATTTGAAGACCGAAGAAGGATTTCTCTTAAATCTTGCTCCATTCCCTTCAAGATTCATAGTTCTAGCTTGATGCCATCCTCTCATAATTGTTTTGATTGTGACAACTCTTTTCTTACCATCCGGAGCATTTCATGAGTTGTTTCCATTTCTTTCTTCCGAAGGCCATCATGTCATAATTCTTCATTCTCAGCGTTCAGCTCTCGTTCTTGAATTCTTCCGGTGCGTCATTCAAATATCCTCTAATCAGTTCATGATCTCTTCATTCTATTGTATCTAAATCCTCTCAAGTATCTTCAATTTCTTTTTCTCCAATTCTTCCCGGTGAATTATGGCTTTGCTACGTTCATTTTCGATTCTTACGGTGGTTCGTTCAAGATTTCACTTCCTTTGTTATCATATCAATTCATTCGTTGTTTCCAAATCCCACCGGCGATTCCATCAAGACCTTCTCAAGTTTACGCCATATCTCTCTTAATCCTTTCTACGAGAATAAGTAGTATGCCAAATCCGTTGATTGTCATCAATTTAATTGGTGAAGGATACGCATAACATAATTCTTGTTCTTGTTTCATCCAAGTGATTAATGTTTTTCTTTCGGAGTTTGTTCATGATGAATAAATTCTCGGTTTGATTGTTTCATCTTTTCTTTTCCGGAGTTCCAAGCTCTCATCATCACGAAGATCCATCTAAATCATTGCAAGGCTTCACCTTGTGTTTTCAACTTCTCCTTCTTTCCACCATCCTTTTTATACCGGAGTTTCTTCATGGTGGTTAAATCAGCGATTCTTTTCATTCTTCAATTGTTCATCAAGATTTCTCTCGAAGTTAAGATCCGTCAAGCCATACTTCAAAATAAACATGGTGCTCAACACATGTTTTGTTTTGAGGAGTTCAAGCTTTCTTCATCTTGCATTCCAAAGTGCAATTCTTTCGACCTTATCTTTTCAGGTGGTGTTATGTCATTTTGACAGTTTCATTCATGTTTCATGATTCACATGTTGTCAAGAATGAGGTATTTTAAATCCATCAATCTCTTCGTTGGATTTATCTTGTGTCATGTTTTCACCTAAAGCCTTCCCTAAGGAATGTTGCTATTTTGGTGCTTATTAATGACCCAAGTTATCTCTTTTCCATCTTGATGGAACAAGTTTTCATCTCTTCGTTAATCTCAAGCAAGCATTTGTTTCCGTTAGTGGCCGGTTGTCACCTCATCATTTTGAGATGTTTGCCATAAGCCCACAACAAGCTTGTGCTTCTCGTTGTTGATTTTCCAACAACTCCATTCGATTCTTCTTTGCAAGGATGCTTTCCAAGTTCACTTGCGGCAAAAGTTGTCATTTTCTTCCCCGTTCCTTTATCCCAACGATCTAACTTCTATTCTTTCGTTATGGAGGCATTGTGATGTTGTGCTCTTCACACATCACCTCGTTTTTTGTGAGGATCATGTTCTTTTTGTGCTTATCCATTTAACCGGAGTGTTGTGTCATCTCTTCAAGTGCTTTTCATCTTATCAAGTTTTCCTTCTTCTTTCAACCGGAGTGCTGCCCGAATTCTTCCTCTCCCATCTTGTTTTAACCGCAGTGGTTTTGAATTCTATCTTGTCCATTAAACTCTTGATTCGTGTCTTTGCAACCTTCAAGTTATCGTAATGTTCCTCTTTTCTAACGGATTGTTTGTAATCTCGTTCACCTCTGTTGTACTCTTTCTTTTAAATTGCTCAAACTCTCAAGGTTCTTGGTTTCACTCGTTCGTCAAAGAAGCAACTTAGTTTTACCTTTCTTTTTCTCTTCCGTTTTCCCTCCGGTGCCATTCTAGATCTCGGGACGAGATCCTCTCGTAGTGGTGGAGTGTTGTAACGCCCCGAGACCGACGCTCGAGAAGACTTCCAGCTATTCCGAGTTTCGTCGTGTGATTTGTTTTGTTCGTTGCATTCATCTCTGCATCATTTGCATTGCATCTCGTGCATTGCATCATGTCATTTTGTTGCATTTGCATCATGATCATCATGCCTTGGCTTGCATATTTAAGTTTTATTGCGTGTTCTTGTGTGAACCCCTCTTCTTCTTATCTCCACCTCATCTTTTCACCATGCACCATCACCTTCTCCTTCCTCTTCTTTTACTCCTTTATGCAAGTGCCTTTTCTCCCTTCTCCATTAATGTTCAATCTTTGCCAATAAATCATGCACCATGCCTTATACCTCTCTGTCAAGTATCATCCATTTTGAGTTGTTTTGGTTCGGTTTAAAATGGCTCAAGTTTGAATTTAATTCAAACCTGAATTATTTTATACCTTTAAAAATGTCCAAATCATTTTATTCAAATTGTTCATAAATCCAGGATCTCGAGATCTATTTACATCTCGATCTACTTCCTTCGAGATCTTCTGTGAATTTCGCTCTTGTTATTACATCGAAGAATTAAAGAAAGGAAATGAGGGAGAAAGGAAGCAGAGGAGCCCTGCAGCCCAGCAGCCACACCAACCGCGCCGGCCTCTAAGGCCCATCTGCGGCATGACCTTGGCCGGCCTCCTAAGGCCCAGCCGGCGCCCCACCGAGCAGGCCCACCTAACCTATCCTAACCCTAGCCCACGCGCACGTCTCTCCCTCTCGTTCCCGTGCAGCGCCGCCAGAGACCCTCTCCCGATCCCATCTTCCTCCCTCCTCTCGATCCCGCTCCACCTCGCCCTGCCGTCTCCGCTCGCCGTCCCCTGCATCCTTCCTCCCGCGCCTCACGACCCCCTCGCGCCGCAGCCAGGCCCCGCCACCGTCCTGCCCTCGTCCCGTCCTCGCCTCCTCTTGTCCCTTGCCGCGCAGCGCCTGACCCCCTCGCCGAGGCCATGGCCGCCGGCCTTCGCCTCTGTCGCCTCCGCCCACGCTGCCGTTCACCTGTTCCCGGCCGGATCCCGCCGGCAGGAGCCCGTCGCCACCTACGGCCGCGCCGCGCGCCAACCTTCCTCCCGCGCCATCCTTCCCCCTGCGCCAACGCCACCCCTCGCGTCATCCCGCTGCCCGTCCTCCCCAGCGCGCCCGACCTCTTCACCCCGTTGATTCCCCGCTGCTGCATCCTCTCGCCGACGCCGCTCCGGCGCCTCCCATCGCACCCGCCATGCCCGCGAGGCCATCAGCATCCCCGCGCCTCTGTCCGTCCATGCTGCCCATGAGCCCCGGCGCCCCTTTTCTCAGTTGCATCGCCATGGCCCCGCCTCTCCTTGCTGCTGCTCTGCCTCGCCACACTCCTTCCTCTGCTCCAAGTTCGCCGCGCCGCCCTAGGTCTCCGTCAGCGTCGACCTCCTGCCCCGCCGGTCTACCTCCCCACGCCGGCAGCAAGCCTCGCTGCTGCTGCTCTTCACCAAGTCCCGGTTGCTCCCCTGCATTGTCGAGATCGATCCTCCGAGGAACCCCGTGTTCAACTACAGAATGAGCGGCGAGTACCACTACGACCGGTGTTCGATTACTTGGAGACTGCCAAGTACATGGATACGCCAAGTTCCGTTCTGATCATGTACGACGACCGTCACCGAAGACCCGTGTAACGTGAACGTGAACGTCTACTTCCACTACCGCCGCCGCCGTGTGCCACTACTTCCCACTACGACATGAGTACAACTACTTCCCTCTACAAAACTCGTTCCGCCCGAAATGCACGCTTCGAAGGTATAACCCCGAGGCGACCGCCGTGTACAAATGCTTGGTTATGAGATGCTCGAGTTTTGCACCGTGATCGAATTGTCCTTGCGATGCCCCTCTTTTGCCATGCCACCGACACGTGGGAACCCGGTTGCCGGGATCATTCCACCACCTTTCGCATGTTCCGCACGCTCCCGTCACCTTTCTTTTGCACCGACATCTCGAGGAGTTGTCGGATCACCGATATGTTGCCGTGGCATCATTTGGATTCGCCGCCGTGGCACCCTTTTCGTTTCGCCGCCGTGGCACCCTTTTTGTTCCGCCATGGCTACAAATGCTTCATATCATGCTCATGTCAACATTTTCATAAAAATTGCATAAAACTTGCATATGTCATCCGCATCATGATAACAACATTTAAATGTTAAAAATTGTTGTTGCATTAAATTGCTAAATAACATGGGGATTTTCCGGAAGTGTTGTTTGTTGCTTTCGGCCTCATTTAAACTTGCCTAAATTGTTAGTTTACTTATTCTTCACCCCTTGCCATGTTAACCAACATTTAATATTGTTGTGTTCATAACCGAGAGAGAACTAAATAATTGTTGTGGTGTTAGTCAATATGCAACTCGTTGCATATTGAGCTCCACTAACTTGTAGTATTGTTTGTGCCCTTTGCCATGCCATGCCTCATTAAACCGACATGCATCATACTTGTTTGTGCATCATGACATGTTTATGCTTGTGTGTTTACCATGTTGTTTGTTTCTTTCCGGTTGCTTCTCTCGTTAGCCGGTTTCGTTCGGAGTTGTGAGGATTCGTTCGACTACTCCCGTTCATCTTCTTCATGGAATCGTTCTTCTTCCTTGCGGGATTTCGAGGCAAGATGATCATACCCTCAAATCACTACTACCTTTGCTATGCTAGTTTGCTCGCTCTTTTGCTATGCCAATGCTACGATGCCTACCATTTGCTTGTCGGCCTCCCAAATTGCCATGACCCTCTAACCTTTGACACCATTCCTAGCAAACTGTTGTTTGGCTATGTTACCGCTTTGCTCAGCCCTCTTATAGCGTTGTTAGTTGCAGGTGAAGATTGAAGTTTGTTCCTTGTTGGAACATGGAGATGTTGTTCCTTGTTGGAACATGTTTACTTGTTGGGATATCACAATATCTCTTATATTATTAATGCATCTATATATTTGGTAAAGGGTGGAAGGCTCGGCCTTATGCCCAGTGTTTTGTTCCACTCTTGCCGCCCTAGTTTCCGTCATACCGGTGTTATGTTCCCGGATTTTGCGTTCCTTACGCGGTCGGGTGATTTATGGGACCCCCGACGATTCGCTTTGAATAAAACTTGTCCAAAGAAGGCCCAACCTTGGTTTTACCATTTGCCTCACCTAGCCCTTTTTTCCCTTGGGTTTCGGAGCCCAAGGGTCATCTTTATTTACCCCCGGGCGGTGCTCCTTCGAGTGTTGGTCCAACCTGAGCGATGTCCGGCGCCCCCTGGGCAACCAGGGTCTATGCCAACCCGACGTCTTGCTCATCCGGTGTGCCCTGAGAACGAGATATGTGCAGCTCCTATCGGGATTTGTCGGCACATCGGGCGGCTTTGCTGGTCTTGTTTTACCATTGTCGAAATGTCTTGATGTACCAGGATACCGACTGATCGGAGTGTCTCGGGTGAAGGTCTATTCCTTCGATGATCGCGAGAGCTTGTCATGGGCTAAGTTGGGACACCCCTGCAGGGTATAAACTTTCGAGAGCCGTGCCCGCGGTTATGTGGCAGATGGGAATTTGTTAATGTACGGTTTTAGAAAACCCGAAGTTGACCTTAATTAAAATACATCAACCGTGTGTGTAACCGTGATGGTCTCTTCCCGGCGGAGTCCGGGAAGTGAACACGGTGTTGGAGTTATGCTTGCTGCAGGTTGCTATAGGATCACTTCTTGATCATACTTTTATCGACCGTGCTTTGCCTTCTCTTCTCGCTCTCATTTGCGTATGTTAGCCACCATATATGCTAGTCGCTTGCTGCAGCTCCACCTCATGCCTTTACCTTACCCATGAGCTTAAATAGTCTTGATCTCGCTGGTGCGAGATTGTCGAGTCCCGTGGCTCACGGATACTTCAAAACCAGTTTGCGGTGCCTATGTTATCGAGCATGTGACGCAACCAAGCTCAAGGAGGAGCTCGATGAAGATCTTGCCCTTTGTGTTGTTTCGTTCTAGTTGATCAGTAGTGGAGCCCAGTTGGGGTCGATCGGGGACCTTTTTGTCGCATTTGGGGTTCTTCTTTTATTTTGGTTCCGTAGTCGGACCTTGATTGTATCTGGATGATGTAATGCTTTATTCATGTAATTGTGTGAAGTGGCGATTGTAAGCCAACTATGTATCTCTTCCCTTATGTATTACTTGGGTTGTGTGAAGATTACCTCACTTGCGACATTGCTTTCAATGCGGTTATGCCTCTAAGTCGTGCTTCGACACGTGGGAGATATAGCCGCATCGAGGGCGTTACATAGTGGTACATGGAAACACACACACAAATAGATAAATGGGGTCATGCAACCAAAAATGAGCTCAAAATGTGGAATCCACGAAAAATGCTCTTGTAGCACAACACTAGAGAGACGCTAGCACGATTGCACAATAGGCGGATACGAAAGTTGTGCACAACCTACTAAGCAATAATGCAATGACTTCTATCCCAAGTATGCTATATGTATGGTATTCCTATGATATGATCCAAGATGATCGAGTATGACAATATTAATGTTGTATGATGCTATTGTTCTTGCTTAAAATCTCTTTGCTTATCTTTCTCTTTTGCTTAAAAGCTTGTTTGGCTCTTTCTCTTTTGAGCTCTTTTGATGACCACTTATGCAAAACTTCACGAACCAAGCTAGCAATTGTGTATATGCTACGGAAATCTTGTGACACAAGAGATGATACCAAGATATGTACCAAGATGATATGGTATGTATGCAATGGGAGCTATGATCACTAATGTGCACAAGTGACATTGCCGGCAATACTCAAATGGCTACTCTCGATAGGTACGGTGCACAAAATGGTCTATGGGTTTATCAATGCAATGGCAAGGAGTACACAAAGTGTTGTCGAGGTTACCGTCCTTGCTTACGGTTGAGGGTGTCAAAATTGTTGAAGTGGTTGATGTCGAAGACGAATACGAGCGGTGGTGATGTCGATGTTGAACCGTCCCTAAGTTGACGAAACGCGTTAGGAAATGGAAACCGCAACTCAAATTCTCAAAACAAAAACGTGTCAAAGTTTGTCAGAGTGTGAAACGAGTAAGCAATTGTAGTTGCGGAAAGCGGTGGTAGTATGCGGAAAGTTAGGCGGGAAACGCAGCGGTGGATGGAAGTGATGCTGTCAGGGGCCGGATGTCCGGGGGTCACGGGCCGGATGTACGGGCTCTGGATCCGTGGACGAACTTGATGAACTCATGGGGAGAAGGCAAATTCGGGGCAAAATTCAGGAGATTTTGTGGATGGAAATTTGAGAAAAGATGGGGAAAAGCTAGATCTACATGCTACACACAAAATCCACGGATCAAATCCAACAAAACTTCATCACACCAACAAATCACAAAAAAAATTGGGAGGGCTATTTTTGTGGGGATTTTCGAATTTGGGACAAAATCAACAAAACAAAGCTAGAAAACAAGGGTAGGGGCTCCAAATTCGTGATCAACCTGGCTCTGATACCAAGATGATGTAGGGTGGAAACCCTAGGGCCGATCTTTCACGATTGGAGCGGATCCTATGAAGAACACGATGGAAAACATGAGGGGAAACATTCAAACCAAGAAGATTCGATTACACATGTGCTAGATCCTCGAAACACAAAGAGATACATGATCCACGATCAACAAAGGATGATACAATTAGCAAGTTCTTCTCCGTGAGGAGGTCTTGAGGGGTCTTCCTGTGAGGAGTCTTGAATCCACTTGGGGGATCTTCTCCGTAGAGGCTGTGAACTCCAATGGAGAATGGTATCAACTGGATGAGCAAAGCTCTATCTCTCAAATGAGCTAATCCTTTGTTGACCCTAGAAAGAGGGAGGAGGAGTATATATAGTCTAGGTGGGCGAAGAGGTACATGGGCCTTGCCCCTTTACTATGCGCAGACAGGCGGGGCCAGACGTCTGGGCGTCTGGCCGGATGTCCGGGCCTTCACGAGGGACCGGATGTCCGGGCTGGGGCTGGATGTCTGGGCTGGCGGGGTCGGCCTTGGTGCTCTCTGGATAGGCGGTGTCTAGATTTCTGGGTCAGAGGCTGGATATCCAGCGGCTCGGGAAGAGCCGGATGTCCGGGCCCTTCGCCGGATGTCTGGGCCCTCTAGCTTCTGTTGGGCGGTGGTTGTGGTAGATGCTCCAGGGGCCGGATGTCCGGGGCTTGAGGCCGGATGCTCCAGGGGCTTGAGGTCCTGGAGACTTCTCCGGTTCCTTCCATTGTTCCTCTTCATCCGTAAACTTGAGAACTTGTCCATATTCACGTCCATCTTCGGGAGGGCCTTCTTGGTACCTGATCATGCACAACTTTCTGGACTTAGGTAGTAGCCATGTCTCGAGTGGATCATATGGAATATCACTAAGGAAAGAAGTCACCTCGGTCTCCAGAGCTCTAGATCGTGCTTGTGTCATATGTCCGTTTGGTACTAGATGAGACGATGGTAGATCCATGGGGATGACCAAAGGATGCTCCGCATCATCTCCTTCCCTTGGGAAAGATCCGACCTCGGATCAAAATCTTCTTCACCATGGTAGGGCGAGAGATCATTGACGTTGGAGATATCGCTCACATTGTACTTGTCACATGAGATGTCGATCTTGTAGGTGTTGTTCTTGTAGCATTCAAGCACCTTGAAGGGTCCATCGGCTCGTGGTAGAAGTTTGGACTTGCGTTCATTGGGGAACCGGTCCTTGCGAAGGTGTAGCCATGCAAGATCTCCAATGTTGAATACCATGGGTTGCTTGTTGATGTTGAGCTTGGTCGCGAGTCGTTGTACTTGGCGCTCGATGGTGTGCCTTGTATATTCATGAATCTTCTTGAGGTAGTTGACTCAGGCACTCGCGTCCATGTTGATGCGCTCTTGTAGTGGTAGAGGAAGAATGTCCAAAGGGGACAACGAGGTAAAACCGTAGACAATCTCGAAGGGGGACTTTCCGGTAGTTGAATGTCTTGCATGGTTGTAGGCATACTTGGCGATGGGTAAGCACTCCTCCCACTCCTTGATGTTCTTCTTTATCAGCACGCGTAGTAGAGTGGAGAGTGTCCGGTTCGTGACCTCCGTTTGGCCATTGGTTTGAGGGTGGTATGCCGAAGAGAACAAAAACTTGATTCCGAGCTTGGCGCATAAGGTCTTCCAAAAGTAGCTCAAGAACTTAACGTCGCGGTCCGAGACAATAGTCTTGGGCACTCCGTGAAGTCGCAAGATTTCCCTACAAAAAAGATTTGCAACATGTGAAGCATCGTCTATCTTGTTGCATGGGATGAAATGAGCCATTTTAGAGAATAGGTCCACAACAACAAACACGGAATCTTTGCCATTTCGAGTTCGAGGCAAACCAAGCACAAAGTCCATACTAATATCTTCCCATGGGTGATAAGGAATAGGAAGTGGTACGTCTCCAACGTATCTACTTTTCCAAACTCTTTTGCCCTTGTTTTGGACTCTAATTTGCATAATTTGAATGGAACTAACCCAGACTGACGCTGTTTTCAGCAGAACTGCCATGGTGTTATCTTTGTGCATAAATAAAAGTGCTCGGAATGACCTGAAACTTCACGGAGATAACTTTTGGAATAAATAAAAAATATTGGCGAAAGAATCAACCGAAGGGCACCCACACCCTAGCCACAAGGGTGGGGGGCGCGCCCTACCCCCTGGGCATGCCCCCTGTCTTTGTGGGCCCCCTGGACCTCCACCGATCTTAACTCCAACTCCATATATTCACGTTCGGGGAGAAAAAAACCCAGAGATAAGGATTCATTGCGTTTTACGATACGGAGCCGCCGCCAAGCCCTGTTCTTCCTAGGGAGGGCAGATCTGAAGTCCGTTCAGTGCTCCGGAGAGGGGAATCCGTCGGCATCGTCATCATCAACCATCATCCATTACCAATTTCATGATGCTCACCGCCGCGCTTGAGTAATCCCATCGTAGGCTTGCTGGACGGTGATGGGTTGGATGAGATTTACCATGTAATCGAGTTAGTTTTGTTAGGGTTTGATCCCTAGTATCCATTATGTTCTAAGATTGATGTTGCTATGACTTTGCTATGCTTAATGCTTGTCACTGGGGCCCGAGTGCCATGATTTCAGATCTGAACCTATTATGTTTCATGAATATATGAGTGTTCTTGATCCTATCTTGCAAGTTATTGTCACCTACTACGTGTTATGTCCGGCAACCCCGGAGTGACAATAGTCGGGACACTTCCCGGTGATGACCGTAGTTTGAGGAGTTCATGTATTCACTAAGTGCTAATGCTTTGGTCTAGTTCTCTATTAAAAGAAGGCCTTAATATCCCTTAGTTTCCAATAGGACCCCGCTGCCACGGGAGGGTAGGACAAAAGATGTCATGCAAGTTCTTTTCCATAAGCACGTATGACTATATTCGGAATACATGCCTACATTATATTGATGAATTGGAGCTAGTTCTGTGTCACCCTATGTTATAACTGTTGCATGATGAATGCCATCTGATATAATTATCCATGATTGGCCCATTGCCTACGAGCTCGTTTCATATTGATCTTTGCTTAATTACTTTTCCGTTGCCACTATTATGATTGCTACAAAACTGCTACTGTTACTTTTGCCACCGTTACCGTTACTTCCATACTACTTTGCTACTAAATACTTTGCTGTAGATATTAAGTCTTTTAGGTGTGGTTGAATTGACAACTCAGTTACTAATACTTGAGAATATTCTTTGGCTCCCCTTGTGTCAAATCAATAAATGTGGGTTGAATACTCTACCCTCGAAAACTATTGCGATCCCCTATACTTGTGGGTTATCAAGACCTTTTTCTGGCGCCGTTGCCGGGGAGCATAGCTCTCTGAGTCTCTTGGGATTTATATCTATTGATCACTATGAGGAATTTGAAAGATTAAAGGACCAAGATTTTCCCTCAACTACGAGGGGAGGTAAGGAACTGCCATCTAGCTCTGCACTTGATTCACCTTCTGCTTTGAGTAAACTTGCGTCACCTACACCTGCTATTGATTCTGATATGTCGCATGTTATTGATGATCCCACTTTTGCTATGCATGATGCTTGTGATGATACTACTTCTCTGCTTGACAGTACTATGCCACTAGGTGAATTTCTTGATGAACAACTTGCTAGGGTTCGTGAGAATGAAATTACTGAAACTGATGATATCATTGAATCTGATGATGAAGATTCTCCCCCTAGATATGAATTGCATGTTGTACTAGAGGATTATATTATGGATGAAGAAACTGCTAGAAACTTTTTGTTTGCAATGATAGATATGATCTTAATAAACTGTTAGCTAAGCTGAAACAAAAGTCTTTGAATGCTAGAATGCAATATGATCCTACGTTTTCTACTTCACCTATCTGTGTCACTGATAAGGATTATGAATTCTCTATCGATCCTGAGTTAGTTACTTTGGTGAATCTGATCCTTTCCATTGTTATGAATCTGAAACTTTTGTGGCACATCTTACTAAACTGAATGATATAGCCACCCTATTTACTCATGAGGAAAAAATTCGCTGTTACTACATTCTTAAAATGTTTCCTTTCTCACTAAAGCGTGATGCTAAGATATGGTTTAATTCTCTTACTCCTGGTTGTGTGCGTAGTCCCCAGGATATGATTTACTACTTCTCTGCAAAATATTTTCCTGCGCATAAGAAACAAGCTGCCTTGCGAGAAAATTTAACTTTGTGCAAATTGAAGAAGAGAGTCTCCCACAAGCTTGGGGGAGGCTTCTCCAATTACGTAATGATTTTGCCTGATCATCCTCTCAAGAAAAATGAAATACTTGATATCTTTTATAATGGACTAACCGTTGTTTCTAGTGACCACCTAGATAGTTGTGCTGGTTGTGTTTTCAGGGAAAGAACTATTTAGCAAGCTGAATTGCTATTAAATAATATGTTGAGTAATGATAATGGTTGGACACTTCCTGAACCAACTCCTAAGCCAACTCCGAGGAAAAGGGGTATTCTATTTCTCAGTCCTGAAGATATGCAAGAGGCAAAGAAATCTATAAAAGAAAAAGGTATTAAAGCTGAAGATGTTAAGAATTTACCGCATATTGAAGAAATACATGGTCTTGATAACCCGACACAGGTAGTAAAGGTAAATTCTCTCTATAGATTTGATGAAGGTGATATTCCTCATAATAAGTCTACTAGTTAATGCTTGGATGAGTTTGATAACTTTATTGTCAAACAAGAAAACTACAATGCTTATGTAGGCAGACTAATGCTTATATGGTTGAACACTTAAGTAGAACAAGTACTTAAGGCACAAGATGATTTGCTCAATGAGTTAAATAATAAGAACAATGATAATGCTGTTAGAGTTATGACTAGAGGTGGTAAAATGACCCAGGAACCTTTGTATCCTGAGGGCCATCCTAAGAGAGCTAAGCAAGACTCCCAGAGAGTTAATTCTGATGCACCTAGTCCCGCTAATAAAAAGAAAAAGAGTACTGATAGGACTTTGCATGCTTCTAGTGAACCTGTTATTGACACACTTGAGAACCCCAATGATATTTCTATTTCTGATGCTGAGACACAATCTGGTGCTGAACATGAACCTATTGATAATGTTAAGGATGATGTTCATATTGATGCTCAACCTAGTAATGATAATGATGTAGAAGTTGAACCTGCTGTTGATCTTGATAACCCACAATCAAAGAATCAACGTTGTGATAAGAGAGACTTCGTTGCTAGGAAGCACGGTAAAGAAAGAGAACCATAGGTTCAGAAACCCATGCCTTTTCCTCCTAAGCCATCCAAGAAAAAGGATGATGATGATTTTGAGTGCTTCGCTGAAATGATTAGACCTATCTTTTTGCGTATGCATTTGACTGATATGCTTAAAATGCCTCCTTATGCTAAGTATATGAAAGATATTGTCACTAATAAAACAAAGATGTCGGAAGCTGAAATTTCCACCATGCTTGCTAATTATACTTTTAAGGGTGGAATACCAAAGAAACTTGGAGATCCAGGAGTACCAACTATACCATGCTCCATTAAAAGAAACTATGTTAAAACTGCTTTATGTAATCTTGGAGCCGGTGTTAGTGTTATGCCTTTCCCTTTATATCATAGACCTGATTTGAATAAGTTGACACCCATTAAAATCTCTTTGCAGATGGCTGATAAATCAACCGCTATACCCATTGGTATTTTTGAGGATGTACCTATTGTGGTTGCAAACATTACTATCTTAACAGACTTTGTTATTCTTGATATACACGAGGGCGACATTATGTCGATTATCCTTGGTAGACCCTTTTTGAATACTATAGGGGCTGTTATTTGATTGCAACAAAGGCGATGTCACTTTTCATGTTAATGGTAATGAGCATACGGTACACTTTTTGAAGAAGCAACCTCAAGTTCATAGTATCAATTCAATTGAAAAAAATTTCAACTATTACTATTGGAGGTTTTGAATTCCCTCTTTCTACTATCAAAAAGAAATATGATATTATTATTGTTGGGGACATGCATATCCCCCTTGAGGTAACCTAGTGTTATTCAAAAATTCTCCGGTTTCATGTTATTCAAAAGAGGTTTGTTAACAAGACTTGATCAACCTTGTTAATGGATTCCTTTTGATGAGCATGAGATGGATGAATTTAGGAAGCACAACTTTCTGTACCCTCCTTTTACTTTTTGTTATTTAGATTTAATAAAGCAAAAATAGTACTTTCTGTCCATTTTCTGAATTATCCATGCAATAAAAAATACCCCAAAAATAAAAGTTCTCCAAATGCCCTGAAAATTTAGTATGATTTTTTATAAAATATTTGAGAATTTCTGGCACTAAGAACACACCATGGGGATGCACCAGCTGGCCACAAGGGTGGAGGGCGCGCCCTACCCCCCTGGGCGCACCCCCTGTCTTGTGGGCCCACGTGGGTCCCCTCTACTTATTCCAGCACCCATCCACTTCGTCTTCCTCTAGAAAAAATCATCCCGTAGCTCAAACCCGTGTTCTTGCTCATTTTGCTGCCATTTTTGATCTCCTTGCTCAAAGCTCCATTCACAAAACTGCTTTGGGGATTGTTCTTCGGTATGTGACTCCTCTAATGGTCCAATTAGTTTTTGTTCTAGTGCTTTATTTATTGCAATTTTTTGCTGCTATGGTGACCTTGTTCTTGAGCTTGCATGTCAAATTTATATGGTCCAAAGTAGTTTTGATGCATTGCTATCAATTTTGTTGGGTTTGGTTCACTTTTGTTTTGAGTCACTAAAAATTTCAGAAATTTTCCAGAGGAAGAAAAATGTAGGAAAATGTACCAAGGTGGTTCTTCGAGGAAGCAAGCACCGAGGCTCGTGATACGTGAGCCGGACCTTGAGCCACCAAGGGAAGCTCAAGTGCGGCCTTGTGAATGGCCGTCGAATGAATTTATGGTCCATGCATGCTTCAAGGATGAATTTGATTTGTATGTACGTAATGCTGATCTTGAGGACTTCGTAACAGATAAGTGCCGCCAATACTATTACTTCACTAATTCCTTTGTGCGGAGGTTTGAATTTTCATCTAAGTGCAATACTCATACTGTTATATTTGACCTTTATGATAAACCATATACCATGGACCTTGAAGATTTTAATATTGCCTGCAAAATTCCACGGTGGGGCATTCTTAGTGAGCCTCACAAATATGAATATAATGATTTCCTTGCTAGCATCACTGTGGGAGAAACTAGAAATATCACACAAGCTACCATAGGGAGCATTCACTTTCTTGCCATATATTACTTTGCTCTCTTCATAGGTAGACACATTAATGGTAAGCATGATCATAGCCACCTTTGCGTTCCAGATCTTAGTGTCCTCAAATGTGCGGTGTTAGGTGATAAGCGATATAACTTGGGGGCCATTGTTGCGAGGAGGTTACATCTTAATGCTAAAGATGGAGATTTATTTGGTGGGATTTACGCAACTCGTTTAGCTGATTATCTTTGTGTATCCATAAGAGAGAATGACATTGAGTTGCCACCTACTTTTATATATTATAATGCTATGGTTCGTTTCCAGTTTCTTGAGAGGAACGATCAGTCCCTCCAGTACTGACTAATCTTTGACAGACGGTGTGCTATCCATATTACTCTTCCTGCTCCTACCTTCTTTAACTTTCAGGTAAATGGGAGATATTTTATAACCAGAGAGGAGGCAAACGAGTTTGAGAGAACAGCGAAGGCCGCTCGCCTCTATGAAGCAGCTCATTAGGCGGTGGCTGCCGCAGCACAGTACAACCCCAACTATGATGTCGGATATCATCCGGGCCAGTGGTGGCCCTAGACCAACTTAGGCCAAAAGCCTAAGCTTGGGGGAGTACGTATTTCTCACCGACATTACATTCATGTTCACATACTTATTCTAGTTGTCGGTGTTCATACTTTTTCATTGTATTATCCATGCTAGTTTATTTTATTTTCTTGCTTTCCTTCTTGTGTGTTTGAAAAACTTTGAGAAAAGCCAAAAAAAATATTAGTTGTAGCTTCTAGCTAGTTTACTTTGCTTGCTTAGTAGTAGTATTAAAAGAAAATCCAAAAAGATTTATCGTTCTTCTTTTGCTTGTTGGGAGCTTTCCCGTGTAAATAGTTTTTCTCGTTCTTGTTTTACTTCCTTCAAAAAAACAAAAAAAACTCCAAAAACATATCAGTGTGTTTCTTTGAAATTCTTTTCTTTTCTTTGTGGTTGAGAGGAGAGGACCATGATGAAAATGATGAGTGGCTCTCATATGCATTATTGTTGATCTAACAAAGAGCCCATATTACCTTGTCTTCTCCTTTGAATAAATGTTTGCAGATTCTAGCTTACTCCAATGCACGTGCACTATTATTATTATCCACACCGTTCAGTCATGCAAGTGAAAGGCAATAATGACGATATATGATGAAATGATTGAGATGAGGAAAAGCTGGTATGAACTTGACCTATCTGGTTTTTGTAAATATGATTAGTTCATCATTCCCGATTCAGCCTATTATGAATGAAACATGTTTGCAATGACAATTAGAGATTATAGTTACTCATGCCATGCTTAATTAGCTAGGAGTTTATAATGGTTTACCTTGCGTGTCAACATGCTATTAAAATGGTTGTGATGTAGCATGATAGGACTGTATCCTCCTTTGAATGATCTGAGTGACTTGACTTGGCACATGTTCACGCATGTAGTTGAAAGAAAATCAACATAGCCTCCACGATATTTATGTTCATGGTGATTTATATCCTACTCATGCTTGCACTCGGTGTTGGTTAATCTTAATGCATGTTTATGACTTTTGTCGCTCTCTAGTTGGTCGCTTCCCAGTCTCTTTCTAGCCTTCACTTGTACTAAGTGGGAATACTGCTTGTGCATCCACTTCCATATAAACTCCAAAGTTATTCCATATGAGTCCACCATACCTACCTATATGAGGTATTTACCTACCGTTCCAAGTAAATTTGCATGTGCCAAACTCTAAACCTTCAAATGAAATTCTGTTTTGTATGCTTGAATCGCTCATGTAGCAACTAGGGTTGTCTATATCTTCCATGCCAGGTGGGTTATTCTCACGATGAGTGGACTCCGCTCATCATTCATGAGAAAATGTCTGGTAATCGGGATGCCCAGTCCCATGCTCAAATCAAATCAAATAATTGCAAACAAAACTCCCCCAAGATTGTTGTTAGTTGGATGGTACCCGTTGTTTCGGACCAGTCGTGGAACGTGCTTGTTGGTGGTGGGGGAGTATAAACTTTACCATTCTGTTTGGGAACCACCTACAATGTATGTAGCATGGAAGATACCGAGATCTCTTGGTTGTTATGTTGACAATGAAAGCATACCGCTCAAAATATTATTTATCTCTATTTCAAAACTCGAGCTGTAGCACCTCTGCAAATCCCTGCTTCCCTCTGCGAAGGGACTATCTATTTACTTTTATGTTGAGTCATCATCCTCTTATATAAAGCACCCGTTAGAGAGCACCATCGTCATTTGTATGCATTGTTATTAATTTATACCGAGTATGACTATGACCGGATCTCTTTTGCCATGAATTACAATGTCTAGTTAGTCCTTGATCTTTAGGGGTGCTCTGCATTTATGTTTTGCGGTCTCAGAAAGGGCTTGCGAGATACCATCTTGTTATATCATATCATGATCTGTTTTGAGAAAGTGTTGTCATCCGAGATTTATTATTATTACTCGCTAGTTGATTATGCCATTGATATGAGTAGACATGAGACCTAAATGTTATTGTGAATATGGTTAGTTCATGATCTTTGCTGTAAACTTGAATGCTGGCTTTACATATTCGCAACAACAAGATCAAATAGAGTTTGTAAAAGCTTTTCTTTATCACTTTCCGTTTGTCAACTGAATTGCTTGAGGACAAGCAATGGGTTAAGCTTGGGGGAGTTTATATGTCTGCAACATTGTCGGTGTCAAAACCGTTGGATCTCGGGTAGGGGGTTCCGAACTGTGCGTCTAAGGCTAATGGTAACAGGAGGCAGGGGACACAATGTTTACCTAGGCTTGGGCCCTCTCTATGGAGGTAATACCCTACTTCCTACTTGATTGATCTTGATGATATGAGTATTACAAGAGTTGATCTACCGCGAGATCGTAGAGTCTAACCTTAGAAGCTAGCCTATGATTATGATTGTTGTTGTCCTATGGACTAAACCCTCCGGTTTATATAGACACCGGAGGGGGCTAGGAATTACAGAGTCGGTTACTGAGAGAGGAATCTACATATCCGAATTGCCAAGCTTGCCTTCCACGCAAAGGAGAGTCCCACTCGGACACGGGACGAAGTCTTCAATCTTGTATCTTCATAGTCCAACAATCCGGCATAAGCATATAGTCCGGCTGTCCGAGGACCCCCTAATCCAGGACTCCCTCAGTAGCCCCTGAACCAGGCTTCAATGACGATGAGTCTGGCGCGCAGATTGTGTTCGGCATTGCAAGGCAGGTTCCTTCTCCGAATACTCCAAAGTAGATCTTGAACACAAGAATCGTGTCCGGCTCTGCAAAAAATTTCCACATACCACTATAGAGAGCACAATATTCCACGAGTCTAATTTGCTGACAACTTTTCCATAGCGTGACATCACGCCGTGGCCCGGTCATTATTTGAACCGTCTTCTCAACCTGCTACTACACATCTTGCGAGGCGGTTTTATTGGCATGTCTTGTCGAAGCAGAGATCGTGTCCCCTTATCACAGGATTCTCATCAATACAGGTGTGGGTAACCCAACCGCGCCATTAGCACGACGCTTGGGGAGTAAGCGAGTTTCTAGGGCAAGTGGGGAGGTGCATGATTTCTGCTGCCTTTATAAATAGACAAGGATTCCCCTTTATCACCGACGCCTTCTTCTTCCGCCTATTCTCTCTCGCTCGAGCTTCAGCGCCCAAGCATTCGCCTTCTCCGCCCACAAAGGCATTCCAAAAATGTCCGGATCTGGAGCCGGAGGCAAGTGGATGGCCTCTACCGTCTAGGAGAAGGATATTAAGAGACTTCGAGAGGCCGGGTACCTGGCTAAGAAGATTGGCCACCGCCTTCCGACGGCGGGGCAGATTGTCCCTACTCCAGAACCCCACGAGAGGGTTGTATTCCTCCCTCACTTTGTCCACGGGCTAGGGTTTCCCCTCCACCCATTCGTTCGCGGCCTATTGTATTACTATGGGATCGATTTTCATGATCTATCCCCCAATTCCTTCCTCAACATCTCGACATTCATCGTCGTGTGTGAGACCTTCCTCCGCATCTCTCCACACTTCGGATTATGGCTGAAGATTTTCAACATGAAGCCCAAGGTGGTGAGCGGCGAGCACGCCGAGTGCGGAGGAGCCATGGTGAGCAAGATGCCCAACGTCACATGGCCATCAGGTACCTTTAATGATTCCGTCAAAGGATGGCAACAACAGTGGTTCTATGTCACAGAGCCACGCGGCACAAAATGGGCCGCGGCCCCCGAATTCCGATCCGGAGCTCCCTTGCGGCTTACGTCCTGGCCCAAGAAGGGCCTGAACTGGTCTTTGCCAGAAGAGTTGGAGGTGCTCCAGGCGCGTATCAAGGGTATGGAAGACAATAACATCAAACTTGTCAACGTAGTCCAGGTGATGTTAGTTCGCCGGACTCTCGCTTGTCAACACAGGGCTTGCAATTTATGGGAATTTGACCCGGCCAAGCAACAAACCCTACTAGGGTTCTTCGACTCATCGCACGAAGACATCTGGAAGGTGCTCTTTAAGTCCGGCAAATCATGGTCGGATTCAGCTGAGGACCACGGGTACCAATTGTCCCGACTAGCGAGTTCGGTAAGTTTTCGTGTGTTGGCAAGTCATATGCTTTATCTACATAATCCAAGGGAAAATGCTTAATGTATTTTCCAACAACTCTCCTAGGGCTGGACAAAGAAGGCAGGGCGAATCTACTGCCCGGCCCCGCTGATACATCTCCAACGTATCTATAATTTTTGATTGTTGCATGCTATTATATTACCCGTTTTGGATGTTTATGGGCTTTACTTTACACTTTTATATCATTTTGGGACTAACCTACTAACCGGAGGCCCGGCCAATTGTTGTTTTTGCCTATTTCAGTGTTTGAAGAAAAGGAATATCAAGCGGAGTCCAAGCGGAATGAAACCTTCAGGAGCGATCTTTTTGGAACAAACGTGATCCAGAGGACTTAGAGTGGAAGTCAAGAAACAAGCGAGGCGGCCATGAGGGTGCCCGGCGTGCCCCTACAGGTGGGCACGCCCCCACCCTTGTGGGCCCCTCGAGCATCCACCGACCTACTTCTTGCTCCTATATATACCCATGTACCCCAAAAACATCAGAAGCGAGCATGAAAAACTATTTCCACCGCCATAACCTTCTGTATCCGCGAGATCCCATCTTGGAGCCTTCGCCGCCGCTCCGCCGGAGGGGGAATCGATCACGGAGGGGCTCTACATCATCTCCAAGGCCCTTCCGATGAGTTGTGAGTAGTTTACCACAGACCTTTGGGTCCATAGTTATTAGCTAGATGGCTTCTTCTCTCTCTTTGAATCCCAATACAAAGTTCTCCTCGATCTTCTTGGAGATCTATTCGATGTAACTCTTTTTGCGGTGTGTTTGTCGAGATCCGATGAATTGTGGGTTTATCATCAAGTTTATCTATGAGAAATATTTGAATCTCCTCTGAATTCTTTTATGTGTGATTAAGTTATCTTTGCTAGTCTCTTCGAATTATCAGTTTGGTTTGGCCTACTAGATTGATCTTTCTTGCAATAGGAGAAGTGCTTAGCTTTGGGTTCAATCTTGCGGTGTCCTTTCCCAGTGACAGAAGGGGCAGCAAGGCACGTATTGTATTGTTGCCATCGAGGATAAAAAGATGGGGTTTATATCATATTGCATGAGTTTATCCCTCTACATCATGTCATCTTTCTTAATGCGTTACTTTGTTCTTTATGAACTTAATACTCTAGATGCATGCTGGGTAGCGGTCGATGTGTGGAGTAATAGTAGTAGATGCAAGCAGGAGTCGGTCTACTTGTCACGGACGTGATGCCTATATACATGATCATGCCTACATAATCTCATAATTATTCGCTTTTCTATCAATTGCTCGATAGTAATTTGTTCACCCACCGTAATACTTATGCTATCTTGAGAGAAGCCACTAGTGAAACCTATGGCCCCCGAGTCTGTCCCTTATCATATAATCTTTCAATCTACTTTTATTTGCATCTTTACTTTTCCAATCTATATCATAAAATACCAAAAATATATTTATCTTATCATATTATCTCTATTAGATCTCACTTTTGCAAGTGGCCGTGAAGGTATTGACAACCCTTTTATTGCATTGGTTGCGAGTTCTTGTTTGTTTGTGTAGGTGCCTGGGACTTTTGAGGAGGCTCCTGCTGGATTGATACCTTGGTTCTCAAAAACTGAGGGAAATACTTATGCTACTATTGCTGCATCACCCTTTCCTCTGTAAGGAAAACCAACGCAAGCTCAAGACGTAGCAAGAAGGATTTATGACGCCGTTGCCGGGGAGGTCTTTGCTCAAGTCAAGACACACCAAGTACCCATCATAAACTCATTCCCTCGCACTACATTATTTGCCATTTGCCTCTCGTTTTCCTCTCCCCCACTTCACCCTTGCCGTTTTATTCGCCCTCTCTTTCCCAATATCCTCTCTCTTTCGCTTGCCTTTTGTGTGCTCGTCGCTATGGCTAATCCTCCTATTATCGTTAATACTCCCGATCATGAAGTTCTCAATTTTAAACAGAGGGAGGGAGAAAATTTAAAGGATGCTTGGCATAGAATTTGCAATGCTCAAAATAGATCTACTAGGAAGCAATCTACTTCTGTCCTTCTTTGCAGTTTTTATGTAGGCATTACTCCCTGGAATAGATGTATTCTTGATGCCATTACCGGAGGGAATTTCTTGGGTAGCCACACTTTTGATGCCTATAATGCTATGTTAGATTTGTTTGGGCGACCACCTCTCTTGGTTAATGGAACTATCTTAACTTTGGAACATGTGATGCAAAGGCTTGAAATTATTGAAAATAAAGTTGCTACAGTTGAGTTAACTGAAAATTTGCATAAAAAGATCCGCAATCAAATCACCCAATTTGGATCTAAGGTTGGAGCTACTCTGAATTTTTTTAAGGATAAAGAACCTATAATTAACGAAAGATTAGATCAAAGTTCTTCAAGAATCGGTAAACTTGAGGATATCATTACCAACTTAGGGGCTGCCTTTTAATCCGTGAAAAATACTTCCACTCTGCCTACTAAAATTTCCAAATTAATGTATGTTCCTAAAAATAAGGGTGAATCTTCTAGTAAGGAAAATGCGGATCTCAAATCAATAAGTGTTCACCCCAATTGTCTCTCTATCATAAAGGAACCTTTTGCTTCAAATGAATTTGTTGATTTCTTGCCTAGGAGCTTAATCATTGCTAAAAAGAAAGAAACTCCTAAAAATTATAAGTGCTTTATTGAAGAATAGGGTGCCAAAGACGGCACTACTTAGATCTATCTTCGCTTTTATGCCTAGCTAGGGGCGTTAAACAATAGCGCTAGTTGGGAGGCAACCCAATTTTATTTTTGTTTTTTGTTTTTGCTTATGTTTAGTAATAAATATATTTCATCTACCTTCTGTTTAGATGTGTTTTCATGTTTTAATTAGTGTTTGTGCCAAGTAGAACCTATAGGATAACCTATGGTGATAGTTAATTTGATTCTGCTGAAAAATAGAAACTTTGCACGCATGAAAATAATTTTAGTAATTCGCAGAAACGTGATTTTGCGTTGATTCTTTTTGATGTAGATTAACAGACAAATTTCCCAGGACTTCCTATTTTGGTAGGAGTTTTAGAGTTTCAGGAGTATTCGAGAGTTACATATTGCTACAGACTGTTCTGTTTTTGACAGATTCTGTTTTTCGTGTGTTGTTTGCTTATTTTGATGCATCTATGGCTAGTATGTAGGGGTATGAACCATAGAGAAGTTGGAATACAGTAGGTTTAACACCAATATAAATAAATAATGAGTTTATTACAATACCTTATGTGGTGGTTTTTCTTTCTTGCACTAACAGAGCTTATGAGATTTCCTGTTGAGTTTTGTGTTGTGAAGTTTTCAAGTTTTGTGTAAAGATTTGATGGACTATGGAATAAGGAGTGACAAGAGCCTAAGCTTGGGGATGCCCATGGCACCCCAAGATATTCAAGGATATCCAAAAGCCTAAGCTTGGGGATGCCCCGGAAGGCATCCCCTCTTTCGTCTTTGTCTATCGGTAACTTTACTTGGAGCTATATCTTTATTCGCCACATGATATGTGTTTTGCTTGGAGCGTCTTGTATGATATTAGTATTTGCTTTTTAGTTTACCACAATCATCCTTTCTATACACACCTTTTTGGAGAAACCCGCTCGATTGGAATTTATTAGAATACTCTATGTGCTTCACTTATATCTTTTGAGCTAGATAGTTTTTGCTCTAAGTGCTTCACTTATATCTTTTAGAGAGCACAACGGTGGCTTTATTTTGTAGAAATTGTTAATCTCCCATGCTTCACTTATATTATTTTGAGAGTCTCTTAGAACAGCATGGTATTTTTGATGGTTATAAAATTGGTCCTAGAATGATGGGCATCCAAGTTGGGTATAATAAGAACTATCATAGAAAGTGAAATGGATGCAATGATCAATTTGATACTTGATAATTGTTTTGAGATATAGAGGTGGTAATATTAGAGTCATGCTAGTTGGGTGATTATGAATTTAAAGAATACTTGTGTTGAAGTTTGTGATTCCAGTAGCATGCACGTATGGTGAACCGCTTTGTGATGAAGTTGGAGCACAATTTTATTTATTGATTGTCTTCCTTATGAGTGGTGGTCGGGGACGAGTGATAGTCTTTTCCTACCAATCTATCACCCTAGGAGCATGCGCGTAGTACTTTGTTTTCATTGACTTGTAGATTTTTGCAATAAGTATATGAGTTCTTTATGACTAATGCTGAGTCCATGGATTATACGCACTCTCACCCTTCCACCATTGCTAGCCTCTCTTGTGCCGCGCAACTTTCGCTGGTACTATACACCCACCATATACCTTCCTCAAAACGGCCACCATACCTACCTATTATGGCATTCCATAGCCATTCCGAGATATATTGCCATGCAACTTTCCACCGTTCCGTTTATATGACACGCATTATCATTGTCATATTGCTCTTTGCATGATCATGTAGTTGACATCGTATTTGTGGCAAGGCCACCTTCATAATTTTCATACATGTCACTCTTGATTCATTGCATATACCGATACACCGCCGGAGGCATTCATATAGAGTCATATCTTGTTCTAAGTATTGAGTTGTAATCTTGAGTTGTAAGTAAATAAAAGTGTGATGATCTTCATTATTAGAGCATTGTCCCAGTGAGGAAAGGATGATGGAGACTATGATTCCCCCACAAGTCGGGATGAGACTTCGGACTTTAAAAAAAGAGAGGCCAAAGAGCCCACCAAATAAAAAAAAGAAAGGCCAAATAAAAAAATGATGAGAGAAAAAGAGAGAAGGGACAATGCTACTATCCTTTTGACCACACTTGTGCTTCAAAGTAGCACCATGATCTTCATGATAGAGAGTCTCCTATGTTGTCAATTTCATATACTAGTGGGAATTTTTCATTATAGAACTTGGCTTGTATATTCCAATGATAGGCTTCCTCAAAATTCCCTAGGTCTTCGTGAGCAAGTGAGTTGGATGCACACCCACTTAGTTTCTTTTGTTGAGCTTTCATACAATTATAGCTCTAGTGCATCCGTTGCATGGAAATCCCTACTCACTCACATTGATATCTATTAATGGGCATCTCCATAGCCCGTTGATACGCCTAGTTGATGTGAGACTGTCTTCCTCCTTTTTGTCTTCTCCACAACCACCATTCTATTCCACATATAGTGCTATGTCCATGGCTCACGCTCATGTATTGCGTGAAAGTTGAAAAGTTTGATATTATTAAAGTGTGAAACAATTGCTTGGCTTGTCATCGGGGTTGTGCATGATTAAATACTTTATGTGATGAAGATAGAGCAACAGCCAGACTATATGATTTTGTAGGGATAACTTTCTTTAGCCATGTTATTTTGAGAAGACATGATTGCTTGATTAATATGCTTGAAGTATTACTATTTCTTATGCAATATGAACTTCTATTTTGAATCATTTGGATCTGAACATTCATGCCACAATAAAAAAATTACATTGAGAATTATGCTAGGTATCATTCCACATCAAAATTCTGTTTTTATCATTTACCTACTCGAGGACGAGCAAGAATTAAGCTTGGGGATGCTTGATACGTCTCCAACGTATCTATAATTTTTGATTGTTCCATGCTATTATATTACCCGTTTTGGATGTTTATGGGCTTTACTTTACACTTTCATATCATTTTTGGGACTAACCTACTAACCAGAGGCCCAGCCCGAATTGCTATTTTTTTTGCCTATTTCAGTGTTTTGAAGAAAAGGAATGTCAAACGGAGTCCAAACGGAATGCAACCTTTGGGAGCGATCTTTTTGTAACAAACGTGATCCAGAGGACTTGGAGTGGAAGTCAAGAAACAAGCGAGGCGGCCACTAGGGTGCCCGGCGCGCCCCCTACAGGTGGGCGCGCCCCCACCCTCGTGGGCCCCTCGAGCGTCCACCGACCTACTTCTTCCTCCTATATATACCCATGTACCCCAAAAACATCATAAGCAACCACGAAATACTATTTCCACTGCCGTAACCTTCTGTATCCACGATATCCCATCTTGGAGCCTTCGCTGGCGCTCCGCTGGAGGGGCAATCGATCATGGAGGGCCTCTACATCATCTCCAAGGTGGTGAGCGGCGAGCACGCCGAGTGCGGAGGAGCCATGGTGAGCAAGATGCGCAACGTGACATGGCCATCAGGTACCTTTAATGATTTCGTCAAAGGATGGCAACAATAGTGGTTCTATGTCACAGAGTGACGCGGCATAAAATGAGCCGCAGCCCCCGAATTCCGATCCGGAGCTCCCTTGCGGCTTACGTCCTGGCCCAAGAAGGGCTTGAACTGGTCTTCACCAGACGAGCTGGCGGTGCTCCAGGCGCGTATCAAGGGTATGGAAGACAATAACATCAAACTTGTCAACGTAGTCCAGGTGATGTTAGTTCGTCGGACTCTCCCTTGTCAACACATGGCTTGCAATTTATGGGAATTCGACCCGGCCAAGCACCAGACCCTACTAGAGTTCTTCGACTCATCGCACGAAGACATCTGGAAGGTGCACTTTAAGTCCGGCAAATCATGGCCGGATTCAGCCGAGGACCGCGGGTACCAATTGTCCCGACCTGCGAGTTCGGTAAGTCTTCATGTGTTGGCAAGTCATATGCTTTATCTGCATAATCCAAGGGAAAACACTTAGTGCATTTTCCAACAACTCTCCTAGGGCTGAACAAAGAAGGCAGGGCGAATCTACTGCCCGGCCCCGCTGATACGTCTCCAACGTATCTATAATTTTTGATTGTTGCATGCTATTATATTACCCATTTTGGATGTTTATGGGCTTTACTTTACACTTTTATATCATCTTTGGGACTAACCTACTAACTGGAGGCCCGGCCCGAATTGCTGTTTTTTTTGGCCTATTTCAGTGTTTCGAAGAAAAAAAATATCAAATGGAGTCCAAACGGAATGAAACCTTAGAGAGCGATCTTTTTGGAACAAACGTAATCCAGAGGACTTGGAGTGGAAGTCAAGAAACAAGCGAGGCGGCCACGAGGGTGCCCGGCGCGCCTCCTACAGGTGGGCGTGCCCCCCACCCTTGTGGGCCCCTCGAGCATCCACCGACCTACTTCTTCCTCCTATATATACCCATGTTCCCTGAAAACATCAGAAGCGACCATGAAAAACCATTTCCACCGCCGTAACCTTCTGTATCCGCGAGATCCCATCTTGGAGCCTTCGCCGGCGCTCCGCCGGAGGGGGAATCGATCATGGATGGCCTCTACATCATCTCCAAGGCCCTTCCGATGAGTTGTGAGTAGTTTACCATAGACCTTCGGGTCCATAGTTATTAGCTAGATGGCTTCTTCTCTCTCTTTGAATCTCAATACAAAGTTCTCCTCGATCTTCTTGGAGATCTATTCGATGTAACTCTATTTGCGGTGTGTTTGTCGAGATCCAATGAATTATGGGTTTATGATCAAGTTTATCTATGAGAAATATTTGAATATCCTCTGAATTCTTTTATGTGTGATTAAGTTATCTTTGCAAGTCTCTTCGAATTATCAGTTTGGTTTGGCCTACTAGATTGATCTTTCTTGCAATGGAAGAAGTGCTTAGCTTTGGGTTCAATCTTGCGGTGTCCTTTCCCAGTGACAGCAGGGGCAGCAAGGCATGTATTGTATTGTTGCCATTGAGGATAAAAAGATGGGGTTTATATCATATTGCATGAGTTTATCCCTCTACATCATGTCATCTTTCTTAATGCATTACTCTATTCTTTATGAACTTAATAGTCTAGATGCATGCTAGATAGCGGTCGATGTGTGGAGTAATAGTAGTAGATGCAGGCAGGAGTTTGTCTACTTGTCACGGACGTGATGCCTATATACATGATCATGCCTAGATAATCTCATAATTATTCGCTTTTCTATCAATTGCTCGACAGTAATTTGTTCACCCACCGTAATACTTATGCTATCTTGAGAGAAGCCACTAGTGAAACCTATGCCCCCGGGGTCTATCTCTTATCATATAAGCTTTCAATCTACTTTTATTTGCATCTTTACTTTTCCAATCTATGTCATAAAATACCAAAAATATATTTATCTTATCATATTATCTCTATCAGACCTCACTTTTGCAAGTGGCCATGAAGGGATTGACAACCCCTTTATTGCGTTGGTCGTGAGTTCTTGTTTGTTTGTGTAGGTGCGTGGGACTTTTGAGGAGCCTCCTACTGGATTGATACCTTGGTCCTCAAAAACTAAGGGAAATACTTACGCTACTATTGCTGCATCACCCTTTCCTCTTCAAGGAAAACCAACGCAAGCTCAAGACGTAGCACCCGCTACCAGAAGAACAAGCCGGCCCACTTCTGGCGAAGATGCTGGTCCTGGCGCCTTACAAGGTGCCGAAGAAGAAAGCCGAGAAAGAGGCCAAAGAGACCAGGGGCGGCCTTCATCGCCGGGGTTCTTCGAACATAGTATCCGAAGACTCTGAGGCCCGCTCTTCCTCTAAAGAGGACGAGGAAGAGGAGGAATGCCGACCCCCCCCAAGTGAGTGGGAGAAAGAAAATGACGGCCTCCACACACTTGGAGGCCGAGTCGCCTAAGAAGGGGAAACCCCCTTTCCGGATGAATCCGCCACCGCCACCCACAGCAGCCCAGAGTGGGATCCCAGGGTCCAGCCCCTAGTTAAATCATGAGTATATAAAACCCAAACACGTTTGTGTATCTAGACTCACTATCGTATAGCGTTTAACGCATTGAGTCACGCCTTTTTTTGCAGTCCGACCAGGTCCCGCGCCGAGCAATCCTCATTGGAGGATTCACTGGGTTCGGACGCTATGGACAGCAGGACTCCCCCGACGGCCCCCTCCCCAAAATACATGGACGACATCGAGGTATCGTCCCAAAGGGACCCAGGCCGAGGAGGGTTTGGGGAGACCGTCAAGGCGGCGCCAGAGGGTCAAACCAGAGGGCCAAGTGAAGATGCAGTTGAAGGATAACCAAGGTATGCAAAAAACCTTGTTTGCATTTAGTACGAATGAATAATTGAGTATGACGAAAAAAAATTCATGATGTGCTCTAGGAGCGACGGCCGAAGTCGAGGCTCTTAGGAAGGCAGTGGCCGAGGCCGAGAAGAAGGCGACCAAAGAGCAGACCCTTCGTGGAAAGCACAAGGCCAGGGTTATTGAAGTTCAGCAGGAGCTTGAAGAGGCCGTGAAGAAGTGCGAGACCTTCGAACAGAGTTTAACAGAGAAAGAATCCGAACTCACCAAGGCTCGTCAAGCCATGCACGATGCCCAAGGCAAAGCCCAAGGTGCCCTTCAGGAAATCCAGGGGGCCAGAAAGATCGCGCGGGTAAGGCTTTTTCTATGCAAAGCAAATATTTGAAGAAAGGAAATCTTGTTACTAATCCAAATTCGGATTTCTCCAGGGGTGTTTGCGGAACTGCCGCACAACATATTTGATGCCGCACAATTCTATCGTGCCGAAGAAAGGAGCTCTACGGAGAAGCTGTTCTGGTCGCAATATCTGGCGCCAGAGCATCCAGTGCCCTTTGCCGATCAACTGAAACAGCTGATCGAGCTGCATAGGGCGGCCGAACTAGCCATGAAGGATTTAATTATCCGGCTATGGCCCGCCGAGGCGATTCCTAGCAGCTACTTCGGGCTCGTGAAGCGGCTTGTAAGTGCCTGCCCTTGACTTGAAGTCATCAAGCGGTCGGTCTGTATGGAAGGTGCGCGAATGGCCTTCGCCCGCGCCAAGGTGCACTGGGCGAAGATGGATGCCGAAAAGCTGATGACCGAAGGACCGCCTGTAGGGAAGGAGCACCACAAACCCGAGTTATATTATGACAGTGTCCTGAAAGGATCCTGCCTTGTAGCGGAGCAATGTGCCAAGGATATTATATTTCCGTGAATACATTCATGTTATCCTTTTTAATGTTGAGCAAGGTCGTTTATATAATATAATGCCTGTTATTTGGAAAATTTTACCTCCCGTGTGGCCGTTTTATATATTAATCCTGAGAGTTGGCCAGTCGTCGACTTCTGCCCCCACGTAGGAAGTACGGGGGTGTTCAGGATAAACCTAAACACTCTTTACCCCAATTTTGGGTCCTTGAAGGAGGTGTTCAGCACAACGAACCAGGCAATCGGACTATAAGGCTTTATCACCCTCACTTAGCCATAGGAGTTTGACAAAAGAAAGGTAGGCGCAGCCCTTGGTGTTCGGAAGACCGCACTAGGGGCTCTATAAGCACCTGATCGGAAGAAAAAAGCCGATCCTTCGCACACTACATTAGTTATCGCATAATGCAGAAGAAATCCTTAAAGATTTTGTAACCTCTCGAACAGCTGACCAGCTCTCGCCGCATCATGACAGTCAGTTTTCGGCTTTCTCTACTGAGGTGCTCATCCGGAAGAACCGGGACACAATCGCAGTAGTTCTCCTTTTACTACCCGGCCTAGCCGATATAGCGAAACGTAGGGTAGCAAGCACAGGAGCTGGGCAACCCAACTATTGACCCAAGACATGATTCGGAGCCGATGCATATAAGGCTATAAGTTCAGGGTGCCGAACGACCGTGAGGGTGTTTGGACTTTGTCTCCGTATTATGGGTACAACGAGGCCCCTGGCATATTAACGCGTACCGACAAAAAATATCAATAAGAAAGAACAACAAGTAAGCGTCATATAAAGCCGCATGTTGTAATTGAATAATACGTCGAGGCATACGAATACAAGTAGTGCGATAAAAAGAAACATGACTTCGGAACCTGCTGAGACCAGGGGGCTATGTGCGGATCCGGAGAATAATCGGATGTCATCTAGGGGAAAGTCTAAGGATTACCTTACGTGTTTGAGCTGTTTCCCTCCTTGGTATGTTCATCCCTTCATAGGTCCGGTCGCCAGGTTGCTAGTGGTGGCCTAGACAAAAGTGGACCTGCAAAGAAAATGCAAAAAATGTTTGTGTGCATGGAGCAGTTAAGCCGCATTGTGTGGCCTAACCTAGCTTTGCCTCCGCCCATCACCGAAGTGGTTAATTGAGCTCTTGACGAGCTGGGCTATCCTGCCGTGGAGTAGTTCGGACTCTTTTGATGGTGTGCGGAAGCCTGGCTATCGAATGAAGGTTCGATTGAAAAAGGCCACTCTGCGCTTCTACTGCTATGGTGGCAGTGTGCTCTTTGGTACGGAGGGAGCGTTCGGCTTTGCCATTAACTGTTATGACACCGTGTGGACTGGGCATCTTGAGCTTAAGATAAGCATAGTGTGGCACCGCGTTGAATCGAGCAAACGCGGTTCGTCCGAGCAGTGCGTGATAGCTGCTGCGAAAAGGGACGATATCGAAGATTAACTTAGGGATGGCAGTTTTGCCCATGGGTATGGGTACCCGCGGGTACCCTACCCGAATACAATGGGCATGGGCAAGACTTGAAGAGGTTTTGTACCCATGAGTAATGGGTATCCATACCCGCAAAATATATGGGTAGGGCATGGGTATGAAATTGCGCCCATGGGTAACCCAATGGATACCCACAAAATAATAATAAATGAAAATAAGTCATGTGACATGTGGTGTCAACATCCAACTCCCATGGCCCATACCTAAATCTTGTATTCGCTAAACCGGCCATAGCTCATATGCTCACACGCGCTTTCTTGCCACTCCCCCTACATCATATATGTCTCCTCGAAAAGATGGAATCTTGAATTATCATCGTCGAAAACTCCTGTCCATCTCTCGATCCAGCGATCCCCAATTCCCACAGCCGTCTCCCACTACATCGAGATTCCACCAATTATTGCTCATACTCGCTTGATTCCTCCAAGAGGTCACCCACCGGAGGAGGCTGCGTCGGTGGTATACTACTCGCTTATCAGCACTTGAATTTTAGACTCATTTCTCTATATTTTATAAATATAAATACCATAGATTGTACCCATTGGATACCCATTGGGTATAGGATACCCGATGGGTATGGGCATGGGTATCGATTTATACCCATGGGTATTGTAGTGGGTGGGTATAGAAGGTTTCTATGGGTATGGGTTTGGGCAGAAGGAGGTTGTACCTACCCATACCCTACCCATTGCCATCCCTAGATTAACTCTTCGTTGGGGTAATTATCCGGGGTCGGAAGACTACTTCTAGAGTGATGGAGCCTGTACAGCGGGCCTCAACGCCTGGTATGACACCTTTAAAGGTGGTTTTAGTGGGCTTGATCTTTGAAGGATCGATACCCATCTTACGCGTTGTATCCTGATAAAGCAGGTTCAGACTGCTGCCTCCGTCCATAAGGACTCGCGTGAGGTGGAATCCGTCAATTATTGGGTCAAGGACTAGCGCGGCTGAGTCGCCCTGACGGATATTGGTCGAACGATCCTTGCGGTCGAAGGTGATCGGGCTGGACGACCATGGGTTATATTTTTGGGCGACTAGCTCCGTTGCGTAGACGTCCCTAAGTGTGCGCCTCCGCTCTCGTTTGGGAATATGGGTGGCATGTATCATATTCGCTATTTTAATTTGCGGGGGAAACTTATTTTGCCCTCGTGTGTTAGGTGGCCGGGGCTCCCCATCGTCGTCATCGCTTTGCAACCCCTTCTCGTTGCTCTCGGCACTTGACTTGCCGGCTTGTTTGAAGACCCAGTATTCTCTGTTGGTATGATTGGCTGGTGTTCCTGGGGTGCCGTGGATTTGACATGGACGGTCGAGTATACGGTCCAGACTGGACATGCCCGGACTGTTTCTTTTGAATTGTTTCTTCCTTTCATCGGTCTTAGAGCCGCTGAATCCGGCATTGACGGTCGTGCCATTATTTCAACGCTTTTGTTTGCTGTGTCGAGGCTTGCCGTTGTTATCTCTGGATGCAGAGTTTCCAGGCTTGCTTGAGGTGCTGTTGCTGCGAGCTAACTAGCTATCCTCGCCCGCACAAAAGAAGGTCATAAGTGTCGTAAGGGCTGCCATGGACTTCGGCTTCTCTTGGCCAAGGTGTCGGGCGAGCCACTCGTCATGGATGTTATGCTTAAAGGCCACTAGGGCTTCGGCATCCGGATAGTCAACGATTTGGTTCTTTTTAGTTAAGAACCGAGTCCAGAATTTCCTGGCTGACTGTCCGGGCTGTTGGGTTATGCGACTTAAGTCGTCAGCGTCCAGTGGTCGCACATAAGTGCCCTGAAAGTTGTCAAGGAATGCGTCTTCCAGGTTCTCCCAACTGCCAATGGAGTTTCCCGGCACACTATTCAGCTAGTGTCGAGCTGGTCCCTTGAGTTTTAGTGGGAGGTACTTGATGGCATGGAGATCATCGCCGCGGTCCATGTGAATGTGGAGAAGGAAATCTTCAATCCATACCGCGGGGTCTGTTGTCCCATCATATGGTTCGATGTTTATGGGTTTAAACCCTTCTGGGAATTCATGCTCCATTACCTTGTCAGTGAAGCATAGGGGGTGTGCGGCACCTCTATGCCGGGCTACATCGCGACGCAGTTCAGATGAATCTAGTTTGCTGTATTCGGCCCGGACGGTTTTGTATTTAGTATATCCAGCTTGGTGGTCATCATCACGTGTTTGGGCGCGCCCCCGCGATCCGTAGATCGATCTTGATTATCCTGCTTTTTTTTCAATTCGTCTCGCATGTCATGCGTGTAGCCCCGGGCCTTCGTGTTTTTATTTGTTCGGCGACGGGGTGCGGGCTGTTGTTCGGACTGATATGCCGCTTTGTCTCGGCCACGAGGTGGTCGGTCAGCCGCATCCTGTGCTGGTAGTATAGGCTCTAGTGCCTTGTCCTCAAATTGAGGTAACAACCTGCGCCTCGGGTAACTTTTGGTTGGGCGCTCGAGTCCGTATTCCTCGGCCGCCAAGACCTCAGTCCATCTATCAGTGAGCAGATCTTGATCAGCTTGAAGCTGCTGCTGCTTTTTCTTCAGTCTCTTTGCAGTGGCTGTAAGCCGGCGCTTGAAGCGCTCCTGCTCGACGGGATCCTTAGGCACGGTAAATTCTTCGTCGCCGAGACTCACCTTGTCTTCGGAGAGGAGCATGTAATTGTCATCCTCCGAGTCTTCATCCATGGCCCGTTCATCGGGGCTAGCTTCCCCGTCCTCCCGTCCGACCTGTACGAAGCTTGGCCGGGCAAGATTGTTTTTGTCTTCAACATCATCCAGAGTGTTATTATCTCTTGTGCCGGTATCGCTGTTTCTACCCTGGCGTGGTTTAGAGCGGCGCCGCTGACGTCGGTGCTTCGGCTACTTCTCAAGAGGATTATCCTCCGTTTCATCCTTTTGATCCTCACCATTGTTTTCTTTGGGTGTGTCCACCATATATATGTCATATGATGAGGTGGCTGTCCAGCGCCCTGTGGGTGGTGGTTCCTGTTTTTCTCCGGCATCGTCGTCCATACCGTCGATGTCTTTGGAGTCGAAATCAAGCATGTCAGTTAAGTCGTCGACAGTGGCTATTAAGTGGGTGGTGGGTGGGTAACGAATTCCTTCGTCGTCCGCATCCCACTCAAGCCGGACATAGTTCAGCCAAGAGTCTCCCGACAAGGAGAGAGATTTTAATGAGTTTAACACGTCGCCCAAGGGCGAGTGCTGAAAGATGTCCGCGGAGCTGAACTCCAAGATTGGTGCCCAGTTAGATCTGATGGGCGTGGATACGCGTGGTTCGGAGCCTATGGCCGGGGACGAGTCCGAGGGTCCGATGACACAGACCTCATTGGAGGTGAAATATGTGTTCGGCTCTACCGCCGTTGAGTGTGTGTGGCTTCCGTGGTGGGTTCCATCCTCCCATCCTCGGATGGCATGATCTGCACTGGATCTAAAGCCAGGGCAGCCGCAGGTGAGATCTCCTGAACAGCGTCCGATGGCAGATCTAGATCGTGCTCATCATGGCCGTGGGGTGTACCTGTCACGAGCTCGAATCCGTCGAAGTTCAAGTCTCCACGGATGTCAGCAGTGTAGTTCAGGCTTCCAAACCTGACCTGATGACTAGGAGCGTAGCTATCGATCTGCTCCAGATGGCCAAGCGAGTTGGCCCGCAGTGCGAAGCCGCCGAATACGAAAATCTGTCCAGGGAGGAAAACCTCACCCTGGACTACGTCGTTGTAGATGATTGAAGGGGCCATCAAGCCTTATGGTGACGACACAGTGGAACTCTCAATGAAAGCACCAATGTCGGTGTCAAAACCGGCGGATCTCGGGTAGGGGGTCCCGAACTGTGCGTCTAAGGCTAATGGTAACAGGAGGCGGGGGACACATTGTTTACCCAGGTTCGGGCCCTCTCTATGGAGGTAGTACCCTACTTCCTGTTTGATTGATCTTGATGATATGAGTATTACAAGAGTTGATCTACCACGAGATCGTAGAGGCTAACCCTAGAAGCTAGCCTATGATTATGATTGTTGTTGTCCTACAGACTAAACCCTCCGGTTTATATAGACACCGGAGGGGGCTAGGGTTACACAGAGTCATTTACAGAGAAGGGAATCTACATATCCGAATTGCCAAGCTTGCCTTCCACGCAAAGGAGAGTCCCACCCGGACATGGGACGAAGTCTTCAATCTTGTATCTTCATAGTCCAACAGTCCAACATAAGCATATAGTCCGGCTGTCGGGGGACCCCCTAATCCAGGACTCCCTCAAATGTATCTAATTTTCCAAACTCTTTTGCGCTTGTTTTGGACTCTAATTTGCATGATTTGAATGGAACTAACTCGGACTGATGCTGTTTTCAGTAGAACTGCCATGGTGTTATTTTGTGCAGAAATAAAAGTTCTCGGAATGACCTGAAACTTCACGGAGATAACTTTTGGAATAAATAAAAAATATTGGCAAAAGAATTAACCGAAGGGGACCCACACCCTAGCCACAAGGGTGGGGGCATGCCCTACCCCCTAGGCATGCCCCTCTGTCTTGTGGACCCCCTGGACCTCCACCGACCTCAACTCCAACTCCATATATTCACGTTCGGGGATAAAAAAAATCAGAGAGAAGGATTCATTGTGTTTTACGAGACGGAGCCGCCGCCAAGCCTGTTCTTCCTCGGGAGGGCAGATCTGGAGTCCGCACGTGGCTCCGGAGAGGGGAATCCGTCGCCATCGTCATCATCAACCATCCTCCATCACCAATTTCATGATGCTCACCATCGTGCATGAGTAATCCCATTGTAGGCTTGACGAACGGTGATGGGCTGGATGAGATTTACCATGTAATCGAGTTAGTTTTGTTAGGGTTTGATCCCTAGTATCCATTATGTTCTAATATTGATGTTGCTATGACTTTGCTATGCTTAATGCTTGTCACTAGGGCCCGAGTGCCATGATTTCAGATCTAAACCTATTATGTTTTCATGAATATATGAGTGTTCTTGATCCTATGTTGCAAGTTATAGTCACCTACTACATGAAATGATCTAGCAACACCTGAGTTACAATAGTCGAGACACTTCCTGGTGATGACCGTAGTTTGAGGAGTTCATGTATTCACTAAGTGCTAATGCTTTGATCCGATTCTCTATTAAAAGGAGGCCTTAATATCCCTTAGTTTCTAATAGGACCCCGCTGCTAGGGGGGGTAGGACAAAAGATGTCATGCAAGTTCTTTTCCATAAGCACGTATGACTATATTCGAAATACATGCCTACATTATATTGATGAATTGGAGCTAGTTCTGTGTCACCGCATGTTATAACTGTTGCATGATGAATGCCATCTGACATAATTATCCATGATTGATCCATTGCCTACGAGATCGTTTCATATTGATCTTTGCTTGGTTACTTTTCCATTGCCACTGTTACGATTGCTACAAAACTGCTACTGTTACTTTTGCCACTGTTACCGTTACTTCCAAACTACTTTGCTACTAAATACTTTGCTACAAATATTAAGTATTTCAGGTGTGGTTGAATTGACAACTCAGCTGCTAATTCTTGAGAATATTCTTTGGCCCCCTTGTGTCGAATCAATAAATTTGGGTTGAATACTATACCCTCGAAAACTGTTGCGATCCCCTATACTTGTGGGTTATCAGTAAGTGGCATATAAAGACCATGGGATTGAGCTTCTGACCTAGCTTTGTTACATGTCGAGTATCGGTTGGTGAAGCGTGAGATGTTGCAGAACATCTTGGGCCAAAAGTTTCTTGGAGAGCGTGGCAAATGTCTTGTCGCGTCCAAAGTGTCCCATTAGTCCACCTCCATGAGCCTCTTGCAAAAGTAGCAAACGAAGAGAAGATTTGTTGATACATAGTGTGTTAGCTCTCATAAGATAATCATCTTTGAGGAAGTATTGTTTCCAAGATGTATGCATAAAACACTTGGCATAAGGAATAGCAAAAGTAGGATCATGCGCATACAAGTCTTTTATGTGCTCAAAACCAATGACATTCAATTCAAGTTGGGTAACAAGCATGCATCTATGGGAAAGCGCATCCGCCACAACATTTTCCTTCCCTTTTATATATTTGATGACATAAGGAAATGACTTGATGATTTCACCCCACTTAGCATGACGCTTGTTTAACTTAGTTTGACCCTTAAGATACTTAAGTGTTTCATGGTTGGTGTGGAAAATGAACTCATGAGGATGGAGACAATGCTCCCAAACATGCAATACTCGAACTAAAGCATATAGCTCTTTGTCATAGATAGGGTAATTGGGTTGCGCTCCTGAGAGTTTTTCATAAAGTAAGCTATGGGGCGCTTCTCTTGCATTAATACACCTCCTATGCCATAACCACTAGCATTGCAATGTATCTCAAATGCTTTATCAAAGTCGGGTAATGCAAGCAGAGGGGCATGTGTAAGCAAATTCTTAAGCTCATTGAATGTGGTACCTTGGGATGGTCCCCACACAAAATGCTCATTTTTCTTACTCAAAGCATGCAAAGGTAAAGCAATGGTGCTAAAGTCCTTCAGAAATCTACAATAAAATCCGGCTAGGCCAAGAAAACTACGCACTTGTTGCAAGTTTGTGGGTTGGGGCCAAGTTTTAATAGCATTGATCTTAGATTCATCTACATGCACATCCTTAGAGGATACTACAAAACCCAAGAAAACAAGCTTATCAACACCGAAAAGGCATTTGTCCATATTAGCATAAAGGAGCTCTCTCCTAAGGGTTTGTAAAACGGTTCTAAGATGGGTGACATGATCTTTGAGGTTTTTGCTAAAGACAAGAATATTGTCAAAATAGACCACAACAAATACACCAATGTAGGGTCTAAGGACAAAATGCATGACTCACATGAATGTACTGAGTGCTTCGGATAAACCCATTGGCATAACAAGCCATTCATATAAGCCAAATTTGGTCTTAAATGCGGTTTTCCATTCGTCACCTTCTTGTGTACGGATTTGGTAATAGCCACTTTTAAGATCAATCTTAGAGAAGATTGTGGCTCCGCTAAGCTCATCTAGCATATCATCTAAGTGTGGAATGGGGTGACGATATCTATTGATGATAGCATTGATGGGACGACAATCGGAAGACATGCGATAGGTGCCATCTTTCTTAGGAATAAGGATTACCGGTACGACACATGGGCTCAAGCTTTCTCTTACATGGCCATTGTCGATGAGTTGTTGTACTTGCCGTTGGATCTCCTTGGTTTCCTCGGGGTTGACGCGGTAGGGTGCCTTGTCGGGAAGAGGTGCTCTGGGGATGAGGTCGATTCCATGTTCGATGCCTCGAAGTGGAGGTAGACCCGGAGGTAACTCGTCGGGCAATACGTCTTGGAATTCCTGCAATAAAGAAAACAACACTAAAGGTAGATTGTGTGAGGTGTTAATTTTAGGTGCCTCGTCCTTGCACAAGAGGACATAGTGCATAACACTTGATGGGTTCTCACACACTTCTCTCATCTCACTTTTGGTGGAAAATAGCACTAAGTTTTTCTTGTCTCTCATCGTGGAGGCACTCAATTTTGGCTTGTGGTGCTCACTCTCTTTTGGGTGGTTCGCTCGCTCACTATTCTCTCCATGATGAGTGGCTTGCTTTTTGGTGATTACTTGACTTGGAGACATAGGATGTAGCACGTACTCCTTTCCCTTCATCTTGAAGCTATAGTGATTGGTAAACCCTTATGAATGACGCCTCGGTCAAATTGCCATGGTCGTCCAAGAAGGAGGTGGCAAACGGACATTGGAACAACATCACACTCCAAAGTGTCTTCATATGCTCCGATCTGGAAGGAAACTTGCACCATATGCTCGACTTGGATAGTGCTGGAGTTTCTTAGCCATTGGACCTTGTAGGGTTGTGGTTGCTTCATCTTGAACAATTGGAGCTTGGAACATAGCTCTTCACTCGCCAAGTTATGCAACTTCCTCCATCGATGATGACCTTCACGGACCTTCCACTCATATCAGCCTTGGTTTGGAAGATATGGCTTCTTTGGTCTTTGTCTTGTTGATGTTGAAGTGTCAAGACCTCGGAGACAACAAGAGCGGGGCTCGAATCTTTGTCACAAAAGACTTGATCATCTTCATCTTCGTTCACGCATTGGTGCATTTCCACTTGCTCAAGGGCCTCCATTTCCTCTTCACTCATGGAGTCATAGGTTCTGTCGTCGTTGAGGATCATGGTGCGCTTGTTGGTGCACTCGAAGCACTTGTGGCCTCGGCCGCCGCATGTGAAGCATTTGGTGGAACTTGTCTTGATGGTCTCATCCGGTGGAGTTGTAGATGATGAAGCCCTCGACTTGAAGTTGCTTATAGTAGGAGGGCGACTTGAGGTTGTTGAAGTCTTGTTGTAATTTGACTTGTCACCGTTGCTTGGTGAAGCGTTTGCCGAGGTAGGAGTCATCGTAGTCGTTGAAGCTTGGTCGTAGGAGGAGCCGTAGTTCTTGGAACCGAACTTGGCATACTTGAAGTCATCTTGAACTTGTTGTTCCGCCTTGGTAGCTTGGTGCACGAGCTCAGTGAGGTTGGAGTAGGGTTGGAAGTCGGCGATCTTCTTGATAGGATGGTTGAGTCCATTCAAGAAGCATGCCATAGTTTGCTCATCATCTTCCATGACATTGGCTCTTATCATGGCAATCTCCATTTCCTTGTAGTACTCTGCAACAGTCTTTGTTCCTTGCTTGAGGAGTTGGAGCTTTCTGTAAGAGGTCGCAGTTGTAGTAGGTTGGCACAAAGCATGCTCTCATGACATCCTTCATTTGTGCCCAAGTTGTGATGGGTGGTTCACCTCTTGCCTCACGGCGCTCAATGACTTGCTCCCACCAAATGAGTACATAGTCTTGGAATTCACGGGATGCCATGGCGATCTTCTTATCTTCCACATAGTTGTGCAAACAAAAGATCTTGTCGACCTTCAATTCCTATGATAGGTACTCTTCGAGATCATTGCTTCTGGTGAACTTGGGCATGGTGAACTTGTGCTTGCCATAGCGTTGCTCTTCATTGTGTTGGGGTCGAGGATGATGTCTCCCTTGATGTGGAGGGTTGTCAACCTCATGTTGCTCTTGGTGTGGAGGATTTCCATTGTCGTGTTGCTCTTGATAGACTTGAGGTTCTTGTCGAGCTTGTGGGACTTGTCGATGCAATCACGCTTGATAGTTCCTCTCTTGGACTTCTTCATGAAGTGCTTCTTCTTGTTCACGCGTATGTCGGTTGCGATTGGCGATGGTGTGACTCGCGTCATGGAGGGCACGTTGCACCTGAAGTGCTTGGGCTTCACGCCATTGTTATTCTTGACATTGAGCCTCGGCATCTTCCTCTTCTTGGTGTTGGCGCGCTCGTTCTTCCTCTTGTTGTCATCAGCATTGCCTTTCTTGTGCTTGCACAAGAGTAGCTTGATTTTGACGATGTTGATGTTTTGCACTAGAAGTTGCTCTTGACGATCGGTTCCGTGTAGAGGATTGCGGTTTGCTTGACGGTCTTGGCGTGGGGCTCGACATAGAGTGCTCAATGTCAGTGTACTTGATCCGGAGATGGTGTGATCGGAGTGTCGACTCGACCGGCTCCGTCTTGAGTAGGACGAAGTAGTACTGGAAGAGCGGTTGACCAACAAGGCACGAATCTCGTCCATTCTTGCATAATTCTCTTGTTTGTGTTCGTCGAGCTTGTTGTCGAAGTAGTCTCTTGTACGTTGCTCGGAGAGTCACAAGTCGGTGGTGAGATTGTCGATGCGGTCGCTCAATGCTTGTTGTTCTTGATGTAAAGCTCGTTGTGCATCTAAGAGGTGGCTCTTGGTGACGTAGGAGGTCAAGTCATCATCTTGCTCAATGAAGAGTGGGTTGGTAGAGGAACTTGGCCTATCCATCATTCCAAGTAAAATATGTGAGTGGGAGAACGAGAAGAACTATAGCAAATGTACCTTGACCAAAGTTGAAGATGGATCAATGATCACTCGAATATGTAACAAGGAAATAGCACAATTGGTACCAATTATTGTTGTTTCTCACACCTACACAAGTAAAGCCTTTGGGTGGAGCTTGGTGAAGATGGTAGCACAAAATTTGATGCAATTGTTAGTAAGACTCAATGATGTTGAAAACGATTCACAATTCGCAAATGCAACAAGTAGACCAATAGCAAGTAGTGGTACATGGAAACACACACACACACACACACAAATAGATAAATGGGGTCATGCAACCAAAAATGAGCTCAAAATGTGGAATCCATGGAAAATGCTCTTGTTGCACAACACTAGAGAGACACTAACACGATTGCACAATAGGCGGATATGAAACTTGTGCACAACCTACTAAGCAATAATGCAATGACTTATCTCCAGTATGCTATATGTATGGTATTCCTATGATATGATCCAAGATGATCGAGTATGACAATCTTAATGTTGTATGATGCTATTTTTTTCTTGCTTAAAAGCTCTTTGCTTATCTTTCTCTTTTGCTTAAAAGCTTGTTTGGCTCTTTCTCTTTTGAGCTCTTTTGATGTCCACTTATGCAAAAATTCACGAGCAAAGCTAGCAATTGTGTATATGCTATGGCAACCTTGTGACACAAGAGATGATACCAAGATATGTACCAAGATGATATGGTATGTATGTAATGGGAGCTATGATCATTAATGTGCACAAGTGACGTTGCCGGCAATACTCAAATGGCTAGTCTCAATAGGTAAGGTACGCAAAATGGTCTATGGGTTTATCAGTGCAATGGCAAGGAGTACACAAAGTGTCGTCGAGGTTACCGTCCTTGCTTACGATTGAGGGTGTCAAATTTTTTGAAGTGGTCAATGTCGAAGACGAATATGAGCGGCGCTGATGTTGATGTCGAACTGTCCCTAAGTTGCCGAAACGCGTTAGGAAACAGAAACCGCAACTCAAATTCTCAAAACAAAAACGTGTCAAAGTTTGTCGGAGTGTGAAACGGGTAAGCAATGGTGGTTGTGGAAAGCGGTGGTAGTATGCAGAAATGTTGGTGGTAAGCCCGGTCAAAAATTGGCGAGAGTTAGGCGGGAAACAGAGCGGTGGATGGAAGTGATGCTGTCAGGGGCCGGATGTCCGGGGTGGCGGGATCTCTGAGGGTCACGGGCGGGATGTCCAAGCTCAGGATCCATGGACGAACTCGATGAACTCGCGGGGATAAGGCAAATTCGGGGCAAAATTCAGGAGATTTTGTGGATGGAAATTCGAGAAAAGATGGGGAAAAGCTAGATCTACCTGCTACACACGAAATCCGCGGATCAAATCCAACAAAACTTCATCACACCAACAAAGCACAAAAAAATTGGCAGGGCTATTTTATGGGAATTTTTGAATTTGGGACAAAATCAACAAAACAAAGCTAGAAAACAAGGGTAGGGGCTCCAAATTCGTGATCAACCTGGCTCCGATACCAAGATGATGTAGGGTGGAAACCCTAGGCCCATCTTTCATGATTGGAGTGGATCCTACGAAGAACATGAGGGGAAACACTCAAACCAACAAGATTCAATTACACATGTGCTAGATCCTCGAAACACAAAGAGATACATGATCCACGATCAACATAGGATGATACAAGTAGCAAGTTCTTCTCCGTGAGGAGGTCTTGAGGGGTCTTCCTGTGAGGGGTCTTGAATCCACTTGGGGGATCTTCTCCGTAGAGGTCGTGAACTCCAATGGAGAAGGGTATCAAGTGGATGAGCAACTCTTTCCCTCAAATGAGCTAATCCTTTGCTCACCCTAGAAAGAGGGAGGAGGAGTATATGTAGTCTAGGTGGGCGAAGAGGTACATGGGCCTCGGCCCTCTACTCTGCGCAAACAGATGGGGCCGGACGTCTGGGCGACGGGCCGGATGTCCGGGCCTTCACGAGGGACTAGATGTCCAGGCTGGCGGGGTTAGCCTCGGTGCTCTCTGGATAGGCGGTGTCCGGATTTCCGGGACGGAGGCCGTATATCCGGCGGCTCGGGAAGAGCAGGAAGTCCGGGCCCTATAGCTTCTGCTGGGCGGTTGCTGTGGTAGATGCTCTAGGGGCCGGATGTCCGGGGCTTGGGGCTGGATGTCTGAGTCCTGGAGACTTCTCTGGTTCCTTCCGTCGTTCCTATTCATCCGTGAACTTGGGGACTTGTCCGTCTTCACGTGCATCTTCGGGAGGGCCTTCTTGGTACCTGATCATGGACAACATTCCGGACTTAGGTAGTAGCCATGTCTCCAGTGGATCATGTGGAATATCACTAAGGAAAGAAGTCATCTCGTTCTCGAGAGCTCTAGCTCTAGCTCGTGTCATAGTTTCTTTTGGTACTTGATGAGACGATGGTAGGTCCATGGGGATGACCAAAGGATGCTCTGCATCATCAACTTGGGTCACTAAGGCCCAAGTGGAGTTGGCGCTCCCCTTCCTTGTGTGTGTGTGTGTGGGGGGGGGGGGCAAATTGGACTAGGGGAGGAGTCCAACTCCTGCCCATGGCCCGCGCCCCAGTGGGGGACTTTCCCCCTTTGGTGGCTGCCCTCTCTTCTGTTGGGAAACATAGTAATTTCAAAAAAAATTCCTACGCACACGCAAGATCATGGTGATGCATAGCAACGAGAGGGGAGAGTGTTGTCCACGTACCCTCGTAGACCGTAAGCGGAAGCGTTATGACAACGCGGTTGATGTAGTTGTACGTCTTCATGATCCGACCGATCCAAGCACCGAACGTACGCACCTTCGAGTTCAGCACACGTTCAGCTCGATGACGATCCCCGGACTCCGATCCAGCAAAGCGTCGGGGATGAGTTCCATCAGCACGACGGCGTGGTGAAGATGATGATGTTCTACCGGCGCAGTGCTTCGCCTAAACTCCGCGACGATATGACCGAGGTGGAATATGGTGGAGGGGGGCACCGCACACGGCTAAGGAACGATCTTGAAGATCAACTTGTGTGTCATGGGGTGCCCCCGCCTCAGATATAAAGGAGCAAGGGGGGAGGAGGCCGGCCCTAGGAGGGGGCGCGCCAAGTGTGGAGTCCTACTAGGACTCCCTAGTCCTAGTAGGATTCCACCTCCCTTGTTGGAGTAGGAGAAGGGGAAAGAGGGGGGTAGGAAGAAGGAAAGGGGGGCAACACCCCTTGCCCAATTCGGACCAGAGGGGGGGCGCAGGCCTCCTTCCTTTTGGCCTCTCTCCTCTATTCCCGTATGGCCCAATAAGGCCCATATACTCCCCGGCGAATTCCCGTAACTCTCCGGTACTCTAAAAAATACCCGAATCACTCGGAACCTTTCCGAACTCCGAATATAGTCGTCCAATATATTGATCTTTACGTCTCGACCATTTCGAGACTCCTCGTCATGTCCCCGATCTCATCCGGGACTCCGAACTCCTTCGGTACATCAAAACTCATAAACTCATAATATAACTATTGTCGAAACCTTAAGCGTGCGGACCCTACGGGTTCGAGAACAATGTAGACATGACCGAGACACGTCTCCGGTCAATAACCAATAGCGGAACCTGGATGCTCATATTGGCTCCCACATATTCTATGAAGATCTTTATCGGTCAGACCGCATAACAACATACGTTGTTCCCTTTGTCATCGGTATGTTACTTGCCCGAGAGTCGATCGTCGTTATCTCAATACCTAGTTCAATCTCGTTACCGGCAAGTCTCTTTACTCGTTCCGTAATACATCATCCCGCAACTAACTCATTAGTTGCAATGCTTGCAAGGCTTAAGTGACGTGCATTACCGAGAGGGCCTAGAGATACCTCTCCGACAATCGGAGTGACAAATCCTAATCTTGAAATACGCCAACCCAACATGTACCTTTGGATACACCTGTAGAGCTCCTTTATAATCACCCAGTTACGTTGTGATGTTTGGTAGCACACAAAGTGTTCCTTCGGTAGACGGGAGTTGCATAATCTCATAGTCATAGGAACATGTATAAGTCATGAAGAAAGCAATAGCAGAATACTTAAACGATCAAGTGGTAAGCTAACGGAATGGGTCAAGTCAATCACATCATTCTCCTAATGATGTGATCCCGTTTAATCAAATAACAACTCATGTCTATGGTTAGGAAACTTGACCATCTTTGATTAACGAGCTAGTCAAGTAGAGGCATACTAGTGACACTATGTTTGTCTATGTATTCACACATGTATTATGTTTCCGGTTAATACAATTCTAGCATGAATAATAAACATTTATCATGATATAAGGAAATAAATAATAACTATATTATTGCCTCTAGGGCATATTTCCTTCTCCCACTTGCACTAGAGTCAATAATCTAGTTCACATCGCCATGTGATTTAACACCAATATTCACATCTGTATGTGATTAATACCCATAGTTCACATCGTCATGTGATCAACACCCAAAGGGTTTACTAGAGCCAATAATCTAGTTCACATCGCTATGTGATTAACATCCAAAGAGTACTAAGGTATGATCATGTTTTGCTTGTGAGAGAAGTTTAATCAATGGGTCTGTCACATTCAGAGCCGTATGTATCTTGCAAATATTCTATGTTTACTATGCTCTGCACGGAGCTACTCTAGCTAATTGCTCCATCTTTCAATATGTATCCAGATTAAGACTTAGAGTCATCTGGATCAGTGCCAAAACTTGTATCGACGTAACCTTTTACGATGAACCTTTTTTCACCTCCATAATCGAGAAACATATCCTTATTCCACTAAGGATAATTTTGACCAATGTCCAGTGATCTACTCCTAGATCACTATTGTACTCCCTTGCCAAATTCAGAGCAAGGTATACAATAGGTCTGGTACATAGCATAGCATACTTTATAGAACCTATGACTGAGGCATAGGGAATGACTTTCATTTTTTATTCTCTGCCGTGGTCGGGTTTTGAGTCTTACTCAATTTCACACCTTTGCAACACAGGCAAGAACTCTTTCTTTGGCTGTTCCATTTTGAACTATTTCAAATTTTTGACAAGGTATGTACTTATTGAAAAAACTTATCAAGCGTCTTGATCTATCTCAATAGATTTTGATGCTCAATATGTAAGTAGCTTTACTGAGGTCTTTCTTTTAAAGAACTCCTTTCAAATACTCCTTTATGCTTTCCAGAAAAAATTCTACATAATTTCTGATCAACAATATGTTACTCACATATATTTATCAGAAAGGTGATAGTGCTCCCACTCACTTTATTGTAAATACAGGCTTCACCACAAGTCTGTATAAAACTATATGCTTTGATCAACTTATCAAAGCGTATATTCCAACTCTGAGATGCTTGCACCAGTCCATAGATGGATCGCTGGAGCTTGCACATTTTGTTAGCACCTTTAGGATTGACAAAACCTTCTAGTTGCATCATATACAATTCTTCTTTAAGAAAACCATTAAGGAATGCAGTTTTGACATCCATTTGCCAGATTTCATAAAATGTGGCAATTGCTAACATGATTCGGACAGACTTTAAGCATCGATACGAGTGAGAAAATCTCATTGTATTCAACACCTTGAACTTGTCAAAAAACCTTTTTGTGACAAGTCGAGCTTTGTAGATAGTAACACTACTATCAATGTCCGTCTTCCTCTTGAAGATCCATTTATTTTCTATGGCTTGCCGATCATTGGGCAAGTCCACCAAAGTCCATACTTTGTTCTGATACATGGATCCTATCTCAGATTTCATGGCCCCCAGCCATTTTGCGGAATCTGGGCTCATCATCTCTTCCTCATAGTTCATAGGTTTATCATGGTCAAGTAACATGACTTACAGAACAGGATTACCGTACCACTCTGGTGCGGACCGTACTCTGGAAGACCCACAAGGTTCTGTAGTAACTTGATCTAAAGTTTCATGATCATCATCATTAGCTTCCTCACTAATTGGTGTAGGAATCACTGGAACTGATTTCAGTGATGAACTATTTTCCAATTCGGGAGAAGGTACAGTTACCTCATCAAGTTCTACTTTCCTCCCACTCACTTCTTTCGAGAGAAACTCCTTCTCTAGAAAGGATCCATTTTTAGCAACAAATATCTTGCCTTCAGATCTATGATAGAAGGTGTACCCAACAGTTTCCTTTGGGTATTCTATGAAGACGCACTTCTCCGATTTGGTTTTGAGCTTATCAGGTGAAACTTTTCACATAAGCATCGCAGCTCCAAACTTTAAGAAACGACAGCTTAGGTTTATTACTAAACCATAGTTCATATGGTGTCGTCTCAACGGATTTAGATGGTGCCCTATTTAACGTGAATGTAGCTATCTCTAATGCATAACCCCAAAACGATAGTGGTAAACCTATAAGAGACATCATAGATCGCACCATATCTAGTAAAGTACGATTATGGCGTTCGGACACACCATTACATTGTGGTGTTCCAGGTGGCGTGAGTTGCGAAACTATTTCACATTGTTTCAAATGAAGACCAAAATCGTAACTCAAGTATTCATCTCCACGATCAGATCACATAAACTTTATTTTCTTGTTACGATGATTTTTTCACTTCACTCTGAAATTCTTTGAACCTTTCAACTATTTCAAACTTATGTTTCATCAAGTAGATATACCCATATCTGCTCAAATCATCTTGTGAAGGTCAGAAAATAATGATACTTGCCACGAGCATCAACACTCATTGGATCGCATACATCGGTATGTATTATTTCCAATAAGTCAGTAGCTTGTTGCATTGTTCCGGAGAATGGAGTTTTAGTCATCTTTCCCGAAAGGCACGGTTCGCAAGCATCAAATGATTCATAACCAAGTGATTCTGAAAATCCATCTTTATGGAGTTTCTTCATGCGCTTTACACCGATATGACACAAACGGCAGTGCCACAAATAAGTTGCACTATCATTATTAACTTTTCATCTTTTGGCATCAATATTATGAATATGTGTATCACTACGATCGAGATCCAACAAACTATTTTCATTGGGTGTATAACCATCGAAGGTCTTATTCATGTAAACAGAATAACAATTATTCTTTAACATCAAATGAATAACCGTATCGCAATAAACATGATCAAATCATATTCATGCTCAACGCAAATGCTAAATAACATTTATTTAGTTTTAACACTAATCTCGAAAACATAGGGAGTGTGTGATGATGATCATATCAATCTTGGAACTAATTCCAACACTCATCGTCACTTCCCCTTCAACTAGTCTCTGTTTATTCTGTATCTCCTATTTCGAGTTACTAATCTTAGCAACCGAACAAGTATCAAATACTCAGGGGCTACTATAAACACTAGTAAGGCACACATCAATAACCTGTATATCAAATATACCCTTGTTCACCTTGCCATCCTTCTTATCCACCAAATATTCCGGGCATTTCCGCTTCCAGTGACCATTTTCTTTGCAGTGTAAGCACTTAGTTTCAGGCTTTGGTCCAGCTTTGGTCTTCTTCACGGGAGTGACAACTTGCTTGTCATTCTACTTGAAGTTCCCTTTCTTTCCCTTTGCCCTTCTCTTGAAACTAGTGGTCTTGTCAATCATCAACACTTGATGCTCTTTCTTGATTTTTACTTTCGTCGATTTCAACATCATGAAGAGCTCGGGAATCGTTTTCGTCATCCCTTGCATACTATAGTTCATCATGAAGTTCTAGTAACTTAGTGATGGTGACTAGAGAATTTTGTCAATCACTATCTTATCTGGAAGATTAACTCCCACTTGATTCAAGCGATAGAAGTACCAAGACAATCTGAGCACATGCTCACTAGTTGAGCGATTCTCCTCCATCTTTTAGCTATAGAACTTGTTGGAGACTTCATATCTCTCAACTCGGGTATTTGCTTGAAATATTAACTTCAATTCCTGGAACATCTCATATGGTCCATGATGTTCAAAACATCTTTGAAGTCCCGATTCTAAGCTGTTAAGCATGGTGCACTAAACTATCAAGTAGTCATCATTTTGAGCTAGCCAAACGTTCATAACGTCTCCCTCTGCTCCTGCAATAGGCCTGTCACCTAGCGGTGCATTAAGTACATAATTCTTCTATGCAGCAATGAGGATAAACCTCAGATCACGGATCCGATACGCATCATTGCTACTAACATATTTCAAAACAATTTTCTCTAGGGACATATCAAAATAAACATATGAAAGCAACAACGCGAGCTATTGATCTACAACATAATTTGCAAAATACTACCAGGACTAAGTTGATGATAAATTTAAGTTCAATTAATCATATTACATAAGAACTCCCACTTAGACAGACATCTCTCTAGTCATGTAAGTGATCACGTGATCCAAATCAACTAAACCATATCCGATCATCACGTGAGATGGAGTAGTTTCAATGGGGAACATCACTATGTTGATCATATCTACTATATGATTTACGTTCGACCTTTCAGTCTCCGTGTTGGAGGCCATATCTGTATATGCTAGGCTCGTCAAGTTTAACCTGAGTATTCCGCGTGTGCAACTGTTTTGCACCCGTTGTATTTGAACGTAGAGCCTATCACACCCGATCATCACGTGGTGTCTCAAAGACGAAGAACTTTCAAGCGGTGCATACTCGGGAGAACACTTCTTGATAATTTTAGTGAGAGATAATCTTAAAATGCTACCATCAATCAAAGCAAGATAAGATGCATAAAGGATAAACGTCACATGCAATCAATATAAGTGATATGATATGGCCATCATCATCTTGTGCTTGTGATCTCCATCTCCGAAGCACCGTCGTGATCACCATCGTCACCGGCGCGACACCTTGATCTCCATCGTAGCATCGTTGTCGTTACGCCATCTATTTCTTCTACGACTATTGCTACTGCTTAGTGATAAAGTAAAGCAATTACAGGGCATTTGCATTTCATACAATAAAGCGACAACCATATGGCTCCTGCCAGTTGCCAATAACTTCGGTTACAAAACATGATCATCTCATACAATAAAATATAGCATCACGTCTTGACCATATCACATCACAACATGCCCTGCAAAAACAAGTTAGACGTCCTCTACTTTGTTGTTGCAAATTTTACGTGGCTGCTACGGGCTGAGCAAGAACCGTTCTTACCTACGCATCAAAACCACAATGATAGTTCGTCAAGTTAGTGCTGTTTTAACCTTTGCAAGGACCGGGCGTAGCCACACTCGGTTCAACTAAAGTTGGAGAAACAAACACCCGCTAGTCACCTGTGTGCAAAGCACGGTGGTAAAACCAGTCTCACGTAAGCATACGCGTAATGTCGGTCCGGGCCGCTTCATCCAACAATACCGCTGAACCAAAGTATGACATGCTGGTAAGCAGTATGACTTGTATCGCCCACAACTCACTTGTGTTCTACTTGTGCATATAACATCAACGCATAAAACCTGGCTCGGATGCCACTGTTGGGAAACGTAGTAATTTCAAAAAAATTCCTACGCACATGCAAGATCATGGTGATGCATAGCAATAAGAGGGGAGAGTGTTGTCCACGTACCCTCGTAGACCGTAAGCGAAAGCGTTATGACAACGCGGTTGATGTAGTCGTACGTCTTCATGATCCGACCGATCCGAACGTACGGCACCTCCGAGTTCAGCACACGTTCAGCTCGATGACGATCCCCGGACTCCGATCCAGCAAAGTGTCGGGGATGAGTTCCGTCAGCACGACGGCGTGGTGACGATGATGATGTTCTACCGGTGCAGGGCTTCGCCTAAACTCCGCGACGATATGACCGAGGTGGAATATGGTGGAGGGGGGCACCGCACACGGCTAAGGAACGATCTTGAAGATCAACTTGTGTGTCATGGGGTGCCCCCTGCCCCCGTATATAAAGGAGCAAGGGGGGAGGAGGCCGGCCCTAGGAGGGGGCGCGCCAAGTGTGGAGTCCTACTAGGACTCCCTAGTCCTAGTAGGATTCCACCTCCCTTGTTGGAGTAGGAGAAGGGGAAAGAGGGGGAGAGGAAGAAGGAAAGGGGCTCGCGCCTTGTCCAGTCGGACCAGAGGGGGGGGCAGGCCTCCTTCCTTTTGGCCTCTCTCCTCTATTCCCGTATGGCCCAATAAGGCCCATATACTCCCCGGCGAATTCCCGTAACTCTCCGGTACTCTGAAAAATACCCGAATCACTCGGAACCTTTCCGAACTCCGAATATAGTCGTCCAATATATCGATATTTACGTCTCGACCATTTTGAGACTCCTCGTCATGTCCCCGTTTTCATCCGGGACTCCGAACTCCTTCGGTACATCAAAACTCATAAACTCATAATATAACTGTCATCGAAACCTTAAGCGTGCGGACCCTACGGGTTCGAGAACAATGTAGACATGACCGAGAAACGTCTCCGGTCAATAACCAATAGCGGAACCTGGATGCTCATATTGGCTCCCACATATTCTATGAAGATCTTTATCGGTCAGACCGCATAACAACATACGTTGTTCCCTTTGTCATCGGTATGTTACTTGCCCGAGAGTCGATCGTCGTTATCTCAATACCTAGTTCAATCTCGTTACCGGCAAGTCTCTTTACTCGTTCCGTAATACGTTATCCCACAACTAACTCATTAGTTGCAATGCTTGCAAGGCTTAAGTGATGTGCATTACCGAGAGGGCCCAGAGATACCTCTCCGACAATCGGAGTGACAAATCCTAATCTTGAAATACGCCAACCCAACATGTACCTTTGGAGACACCTGTAGAGCTCCTTTATAATCACCCAGTTACGTTGTGACATTTGGTAGTACACAAAGTGTTCCTCCGGTAAACGGGAGTTGCATAATCTCATAGTCATAGGAACATGTATAAGTAATGAAGAAAGCAATAGTAGAATACTTAAACGATCAAGTGCTAAGCTAACAGAATGGGTCAAGTCAATCACATCATTCTCCTAATGATGTGATCCCGTTTAATCAAATAACAACCCATGTCTATGGTTAGGAAACTTAACCATCTTTGATTAACGAGCTAGTCAAGTAGAGGCATACTAGTGACACTATGTTTGTCTATGTATTCACACATGTATTATGTTTCCGGTTAATACAATTCTAGCATGAATAATAAACATTTATCATGATATAAGGAAATAAATAATAACTTTATTATTGCCTCTAGGGCATATTTCCTTCATCTTCCTCCTCATCCAACCTATATATATATACTAGGTTTTTTTGCTCTATTGTTCATACAAGTTTTGGAGCCTCCTCTAGTTCTTCTCGATCTAGTTGGTCCTATTTGACTAATTAGAGATAAGAGAATCCTCTTGTCCTAATAATTAGAAGCCCTATGTGGTTCTAATCTCCCCCTCTAATTCTTCGACGATGATTAGCAAGGGACGGTGAAGCGCTGGCGGATCGGGAAGACTACACACTTGCAACCAAGTAGAGAGGCTGTGCTTTCGGTCTTCGCACTTGTACCATAACATGCTATACAAACGGTTTTTAACCCCTTTCCACGTACGACGACATTCTAAACCGTCACCGAGTTAGTGTGTGCGATAGGGGGGTCCTCCCCACATGACCCAAAAACCGTCGGGGATAGGCGAGCGGCTACGGACAACCGCCCTAGAATAAACGTATGAAAAGTTGCCCCAGTTCCACACGTTATGTCTCGATGTTACATTTCTGATCGAGAGACACCCAAAACGATTACACCTCTATAGTCGTGTGAACAAGGTGGACATCAACATTTAATCTACTGATGTGTTTGCGATAGGTACGTTATCACACACTATCCAAGAATGTAAAATGTGTGCGGTGCCTCTACTAACGCCAACGTGTCCATTTTCATAACTCTGTGCGATAGGTATTCCTATCACACACGCTCACAGGTTTGAGACATTTGCCGTATTACCATGAATCACACACGCATATCAGACGAAACCGTGTGTGCCTTCGTCGAGCATCGCAAACGTTTCACGTCAAAGAACCATCTGTTCTCTATTTTTCATTGCACACGCTGTTTTCTTTCTAACCGTATGCACATTATTTTATTCACTCTTGTTTAATTTTATATTTCCCTGTAGTTTATTATTCAAAATAGAAATTTTCAAATATGAAAGGTGGAATTCAAATTCTCAGCACAATGGTCTAACAACCATTCCATTAATAAAATTCGCAATACAATATGTTTAGTAATTACAGGATTAGACAACAATTAACTATGATGAACCACAATATTTAGAGGTGGTAAAGGTGAAGACACAAGTGTAAATCATTTTGGCTGCCGATGGTGTTGAAGAAGCGGAATGCCCATAAAGTGCCCTCCTGCATGCCATAGGCACAAACAACTTTTGTCCAACCTCGTGTGACGATCGCCTGCTAATACGTCTCCAACGTATCTATAATTTTCGATTGTTCCATGCTATTATATTATCTGTTTTGGATGTTTTATATGCATTAATATGCTATTTATATTATTTTTTGGGACTAACCTATTAACCTAGAGCCTAGTGCCAGTTTCTGTTTTTTCCTTGTTTTTGAGCTTCATAGAAAAGGAATACTAAACGGAGTCCAAACAGAATAAAACTTCACGAAAATTTTTCTTGGACCAGAAGACACCCAGGAGATTTGGAGTTCAAGTCAGAAGATACACAACGCGACGGCAAGGGTGGAGGGCGCGCCCTAGGGGGGGCTACCCTGTGAGCCCCTCGGTGACCTCGGGGTATAGATCTTCCTCCGATATATTCACATATATCCCAAAACCCTCAGAAGCATCCACGAAAATACTTTTCCAATGCTGCAAGCTTCTTTTCTTGTGAGATCCCATTTTGGGGCCTTTTCCGTCATCCTGCCGGAGGGGGATTCGATCACGGAGGGCATCTACATCTCTATTGCCCTTCCGATGAAGTATGAGTAGTTTACCACAGACCTACGGGTCTAGCTAGTAGCTAGATGGCTTCTTCTCTCTCTCTTTGATTCTCAATACCATGTTCTCCTTGATGTTCTTTTGAGATCTATCTAATGTAATCTTCTTTTGCGGTGTGTTTGTCGAGATCCGATGAATTGTGGATTTATGATCAGCTTATCTATGAATATTATATGAATCTTCTCTGAATTTTTATATGCATGATTTGATATCTTTGTATTTCTCTTCAAATTACGGGTTTGGTTTGGCCAACTAGATTGGTTTTTCTTGCAATGGGAGAGGTGCTTAGCTTTGGGTTCAATCTTGCATGATTTCACCTAGTGACAAATTAGGGTTAGCGAGACATGTATTGCATTGTTGCCATCGAGGATAAAAAGATGGGGTTTTCATCATATTGCTTGAGTTAATTCCTCTACATCATTTCATCATACTTAAGGCGTTACTCCATTCTTTATGAACTTAATACTGTACATGCATGCTGGATAGCGGTCGATGTGTGGAGTTATAGTAGTAGATGCAAGAAGGAGTCGGTCTACTTGACACAGATGTGATGCCTATATTTCATAATCATTGCCTTGGATATCGTCATAACTTTGCGCTTTTCTATCAATTGCTCGACAGTAATTTGTTCACCCACCATATTATTTGCCTTCATGAGAGAAGCCTCTAGTGAAACCTATGGCCCCCGGGTCTATTTTCCATCATATTAGTTTTTGATCTACTGTTTTGCAATCTTTTATTTTTAGATCTATAAACCAAAAAATCCAAAAATATTTTATCTTTTATTTAGTTTATCTATCTCTATCAGATCTCACCTTTGCAAGTGACCGTAAAGGGATTGACAACCCCTTTATTGCGTTGGGTGCAAGTGTTTGATTGTTTGTGTAGGTACATCTATTGGGGACTTGCACGTTTATCCTACTGGATTGATACCTTGGTTCTTAACTGAGGGAAATACTTATCTCTACTGTGCTGCATCACCCTTTACTCTTCACGGGAAAAACCAACGCAAGCTCAAGAAGTAGCAGGAAGAATTTCTGGCGCTGTTGCCGGGGAGATCTATGTCAAGCCTACCAAGTACCCATCATAAAACTCTCATCTCTCGCATTACATTATTCACCATTCGCCTCTCATTTTACTCTTCCCCACTTTTAAAACGATTTTCGAAATGAATTGCCTTTTTATTCACCCTTCTTCCGTTCATCTTTTTGTTTGCCTTTATGTCTTACTTGGTTTGTCTGCCCGTTCGCTTGGTATAATTGTGTGTTTATTGAAAATCAAGAACGAAAAGGTTTATGGATCCTCATCCACTTGCTAATCTTTTTAAAAGATCCAATTATGATGAACCAATTGCTAGTGAATTGAGTAAACTAGATCATCTCTATGAGGTTTTACTTGAAATTCGTGAATCTGAAAAGTGTGATGAAGTGTTGAAAGAAGAAAATTCTAAAGTGATTCATGATAGTGCCTTGGATGAAAAGCATGATTGCAATGATGTTATTATAAATTCCATTAATGTTATCTTGGGGATGCTAATTTTGCTATGTCTACTACTTGTTGCAATGATCATGATTTGGGTGATTCTTCTTATGATCTTGAAAATTTATTTAAGCCCCATGATAAATATGAGATTGATAATAATGTTTGCAATAATATTGAAAGTGGGTTTGGAAGAGTGTCAACTTTAGATCTCACATATTTGTAGAATGTTCAATCTTATGAAATTTTTGATAAAAGTGGGGTTGGAGAGGTCATGACTTTAGTTAATGTTAATCCCACTATTTTGGAAGAGTGTCAACTTCGCATGCATGTGGATCATGTTGAGAATATGTTATGTGTTAGCTATATTGTTGAATCTGCTTATGATCCTACATGTAGTTATTATGAGAGAGGAAAATATAGTTGTAGAAATTTTCATGTTACTAAATTACCTCTCTTCATGTTGAGATTGCTATTGTCTCTTTCTTCTTAGTTGCATATGCTAGTTTTTGCCTGCCTTGATAATTTGTTTGCTTATAAAATGCCTATGCATAGGAAGTATGTTAGACTTGGATGTGTTTGTCATGTGTTTTATGATGCTCTCTTTGCGCTTCAATTCTTGTCTTTCATGTGAGCATCATTGAAATCTCAATGCCTAGCTAAAAGGCTTTAAAGAAAATCGCTTGTTTTGAGACAACCCAATATTTTTCTTTGCTGTTTTTGAATAAATAATTCATATATTCTCTGGTTAGATGTGTTTTTGTGTTTCAATTAGTATTTGTGCCAAGTAAGACCTTAGGATGGCTTACGGTGATAGTTGATTTGATCTTGCTGAAAAGAAGAAACTTTTGCGCCCAGTAAAATAAATTTCATAATTGACATAAGCGTGATTTTGATCTGATTTTTTTACACAAGATTTATATACAAATTTACCAGGTTGTCCCAATTTTTTAGAATTTTTGGAGTTACATAAATATTCAAAGTTTTCAGATTGTTACAGACTATTCTGTTTTTGACAGGTTATGTTTTTCTTGTGTTGTTGCTTATTTTGATGAATCTATGGGTAGTATCGGGGGGTATGAACCATGGAGAAGTTGGAATACAGTATATATTACACCAATATAAATAAAGAATGAGTTCACAATAGTATCATAAAGTTGTGATTTGCTTTCTTATACTAATGGATCTCATGAGTTTTCTATTGAGTTTTGTGTTGTGAAGTTTTCAAGTTTTGGGTAAAGAATTGATGGACTATGGAATAATGTGGCAAGAGCCTAAGCTTGGGGATGCCCAAGTCACCCCAAGGTAATATTCAAGGACGAGCAAGAGCTTAAGATTGGGGTGCCCTGGAAGGCATCCCCTCTTTCGTCTTTGTCTATCGGTAAATTTACTTGAGGCTATATTTTTATTCACCACATGATATGTCTTTTGCTTGGAGCGTCTTGTATGATATGAGTCTTTGCTTTTTAGTTTGTCATAGTCATCCTTGCTTTACACACCTTTTGAGAGGGATACACATAAATCATGATTTATTATAATACTCTCTGTGCTTCACTTATGTCTTTTGGGCTAGGCAAGTTTGCTCTAGTGCTTCACTTATATCTTTTTAGAGCATGGCGGTGGCTTTCTTTTATAGAAATTATTGAACTCCCTTGCTTCACTTATATTATTTCGAGAGTCTCTCTAAACAGCATGGTAATTTGCTTAGGTTATGAATTTAGTCCTAATATGATAGACATCCAAGAGGGATATAATAAAAACTTTCATATAAAGTGGGTTGAATATTAAGAGAAGTTTGATTCCTTGCATTTTTGTGAGATATGAAGATGGTGATATTAGAGTCATGCTAGTGAGTAATTGTGAATTCGTAAGAATACTTGTGTTGAAGTTTGTGATTCCCGTAGCATGCATGTATGGTGAACCATTATGTAACGAAGTTGGAGCATGATTTATTTATTGATTGTCATCCTTTGTGTGGAGGTCGGGATCACGCGATGGTTAACTCCTACCAACCCTGCCCTTAGGAGCATGCGCGTAGTACTTTGTTTCAATAGCTAATAGACTTTTGTAGTAAGTATGTGAGTTCTTTATGACTAATGTTGAGTCCATGGATTATACACACTCTCACCCTTCCACCATTGCTAGCCTCTCTAGTACCGCACAACTTTTGCCGGTGCCTTACACCCACCATATACCTTCCTCAAAACAGCCACCATACCTACCTATTATGGCATTTCCATAGCCATTCCGAGATATATTGCCATGCAACTTTCCACTGTTCCAGTTTATCATGACACGCTTTATCATTGTCATATTGTTTTGCATGATTGTAAGATAGCTAGCATGATGTTTACATGGCTTATCCGGTTTTTTGATACCATTTGCTACACTAAATCATTGCACATCCCGGTACACCGCCGGAGGCATTCATATAGAGTCATATCTTTGTTCTAGCATCGAGTTGTTATTTTGAGTTGTAAGTAAATAAAAGTGTGATGATCATTATCATTAGAGCATTGTCACATGTGAGGTTATAAAAATAAAAGAGGCCAAAGAAACCCAAATCAAAATAAAAGAGGCTCAAGAAGCCCAAATCAAAATAAAAGAGGCCAATGAAGCCCAAATAAAAAAGTGGCCAAAGAAGCCCACCTAAAAAATGAGAGAAAAGAGAGAAGGGGCAATATTACTATCCTTTTTCCACGCTTGTGCTTCAAAGTAGCACCATGATATTCATGATAGAGAGTCTCCTATGTTATCACTTTCATATACTAGTGGGAATTTATTGATATAGAACTTGGCTTGTATATTCCAATGATGGGCTTCCTCAAATTTCCCTAGGTCTTCATGAGCAAGCGAGTTGGATGCACACCCACTTAGTTTCTTTTCGAGCTTTCGTAAACTTATAGCTCTAGTGCATCCATTGCATGGCAATTCCTACTCACTCACATTAATATCTATTGATGGGCATCTCCATAGCCCATTGATATGCCTAGTTGATGTGAGACTATCTCCTTCTTTTTGTCTTCTCCACAACCACCCTATTCTATTCCACCTGTAGTGCTATGTCCATGGCTCATGCTCATGTATAGCGTGAAAGTTAAAAAAGTTTGAGAATACTAAAGTATGAAACAATTGCTTGGCTCAAACCAGGGTTGTGCATGATTTAAGTACTTTGTGTGATTAAGATGGAGCATAGCCATCTATATGATTGTGTAGGGATAACTTTCTTTAGCCATAGTATTTTGAGAAGACACAATTGCTTTATTAGTATGCTTGAGGTATTATTGTTTTTATGTCAATACTAAACTTTTGTTTTGAATATTATGGATCTAAACATTCCTGCTGCAATAAAGAAAATTACATGGATATATATGTTAGGTAGCATTCCACATCAAAAATTCTGTTTTTATCATTTACCTACTCGAGGATGAGTAGGAATTAAGCTTGGGGATGCTTGATACGTCTCCAACATATCTATAATTTTTGATTGTTCCATGCTATTATATTATCTATTTCGGATGTTATATATGCATTAATATGCTATTTTATATTATTTTGGGACTAACCTATTAACCTAGAGCCCAGTGCCAGTTTCTGTTTTTTCCTTGTTTTTGAGTTTCGCAGAAAAGGAATACTAAATGGAGTCCAAACGGAATAAAACTCCACGATGATTTTTCTTGGACCATAAGACACCCAGGAGACTTGGAGTTCAGGTTAGAGGAGCCACGAGGCGGCGACAAGGGTGGAGGGCGCGCCCTGGGGGGCGCCCCCTACCTTGTGGGCCCTAGGTGACCTTCTCACCTAGATCTTCCTCCTATATATTCACATATATCCCAACCCTCAGAAGCATCCACGAAAATACTTTTCCACCGCCGCAACCTTCTGTTCCCGTGAGATCCCATCTTGGGGCCTTTTCCGGCATCCTGCCGAAGGGGGATTCAATCACCGAGGGCATCGACATCAACTCTATTGCCCTTTCTATGAAGCGTGAGTAGTTTACAACAGACTTACGGGTCCATATCCAGTAGCTAGATGGATTTTCTCTCTCTCTCTCTCTCTCTTTGAATATCAATACCATGTTCTCCTTGATGTTCTTGGAGATCTATCCGATGTAATCTTCTTTTGCGGTGTGTTTGTCGAGATACGATGAATTGTGGATTTATGATTAGCTTATCTATGAACATTATTTGAATCTTCTCTGAATTCTTATATGCACGATTTGATAGCTTTGTATTTCTCTTCGAATTATCCATTTAGTTTGGCCAACTAGAGTGTTTTTTCTTGCAATGGGAGAGGTGCTTTGCTTTGGTTTCAATCTTGCGTGATTTCACCCAGTGACAAAGTAGGGGTAGCGAGACATGTATTGCACTGTTGCCATCGAGGATAAAAAGATGGGGTTTTCATTCCTCTACATCATGTCATCTGACTTAAGGCGTTACTCCATTCTTTATGAACTTAATACTCTAGATGCATGCAGGATAGCGGTTGATGTGTGGAGTAATAGTAGTAGATGCAGGCAAGAGTCAGTCTACTTGACATGGACGTGATGCCTATATTTCATAATCATTTCCTTGGATATCGTCATAACTTTGCGCTTTTCTATCAATTGCTCGATAGTAATTTGTTCACCCACCGTATTATTTGCCTTCATGAGAGAAGCCTCTAGTGAAACCTATGGCCCCCGGGTCTATTTTCCATCATATTAGTTTCCGATCTACTATTTTGCAATCTTTTATTTTCAGATCTATAAACAAAACAACCCAAAGATATTTTATCTTTTGTTTAGATTTATCTATCTCTATCAGATCTCACCTTTGCAAGTGACCGTGAAGGGATTGACAACCCCTTTATCGCATTGGGTGCAAGTGTTTGATTGTTTGTGTAGGTACATCTATTGGGGACTTGCGCGCTTCTCCTACTTGATTGATACCTTGGTTCTTAACTGAGGGAAATACTTATCTCTATTTTGCTGCATCACCCTTTCCTCTTCAAGGAAAAACCAATGCAAGCTCAAGAAGTAGCACCCGGCCATCCTTCACCGCCTTTTGGAAGACTTCTAGAGCATTATCATGGTAGCTTGAATTATATACTTAACCTTAGTTGCCTCCACTCCGGTCATGTAGTTTGCAATGTAATCATCAGTAAATTGCTTCAGAAACCACTGAAAAGAGAAAAATTTCAGATACTCAGGTGTAATAGAGTAATTTGTTGTGGGCATGAGGAAAAGGCAACACATTACTTACCATCCTAAAGTTCACTGTTGTCTTGGACAAAGTGTAAATAAAGAGCTTAATTCACATTCTTTCGCCTAAAAATCACTGGTACGCATCGGTGCTATACAAACGAATTTTAACCCCTTTCCGCGACGACATTTTGAACCGTCGCCAAGGAGTGTGGGCAATAGGGGGTCCTTCCCACACGACCCAGAAATCGTTGGGGATAGGGTGCCAAGATGCATGTATAGTACTCCTACTCGTTTGTGCACGCATTGCCATCGTAGTCGGTATTCTATGGTGCTATGTTTACGATGCGCGGCCCATCACAAATGGTTCATTATTATAGAATGTGTATGATAAGCATACAATCTATAGCGACCAGACCTCAAACAGTCTGATCTCTGTGCATCAGTGTAATGCTGACATGCACAATACTTGAGGATTTATAATAGAGTTTCAATCACACACTTATTACATCGAATGTCTCAAAAGAGAACTTATTACATTAATATGGCTTAAGGACATCTAAATACGATAATAGCGGAAGGCTTGGAAGATAAAGTGAGTCCATCAACTCCAACGACATCACTGAGTGAAAGACAACAACCTATGGCACCTTACTCATCGTCTGAAAAGTCCGCAACATGAATGTTGCAGCCCGAAATGGGCCAGCTCATGGAATATGGTGGCAATGTAACACATAGAGTAATGAACAAAATAATTGCTATCACTACATGCATATATGGCTGGTGGAAAGCTCTATGGTTACAGTTTTGCATAAATCCAATTTTTTTCATACAACAAGGGAATACATTTTATTTAACTATCATGGTGGTTGTTAAACATTGAGAAGGTTCCTCCAACTCAATCCCAATTAAACATCATCATTAAACCCAATCAAATTATATTTAAAGTGATGAGATCAACATGATAATCCAAGAACTAGATACTCAAAACGTCCATAATCGGGGACAGGGCTAACCATGATTAGTTTATACACTCTGCAGAGGTTTGCACACTTCTCCCCACAAGACTCGAATACATCCATGGTCGGAGATTCAAGACACACTCTTTCGGAAGCATTAACTCTCTACTCTGGATAGACAGTACCACCTACAACCCACTACATCTGCTAGTCTACCTCTTCAAGAGCTTCACACAACTTACTCAACTATGCCAGAGCCCATATTGGCTTGTGGCTGCACACGGAAGTTTCTAGCATGAATAATCTTATGATCCCTTTGATCCTAGGTGGCGGACCGTAGGATGATCACACGGGTACTCCGGGATATCCTAGGACAACAATGGATTCTCCAGGTGCCCTGACAACTAATGGGTACTCCAGGGTGCCTCAAGAAATCCACCCAGATGTGTATTTAAGTAGGCACCTTAAGTTAACCATTAATTAACAATACTCACATCTTTCATGGATACACTCACCCAAACCACGTCTACGAGCATAGCATAGCAAAATAGCATAACATAGAAGTAACTCCCAAAGGTTTGATAATAAACAGGGCAATAGGTTCTACCTCATCATATACTTCCCAAAACCCACATGTTAAATAGATCCTAACCATGCAATTGTTTGAGGGTTGATCTAATGCAATAAAACTGGGTAGTAAAGAGGTATGATAAAAGTGTTACTTGCCTTCCTGATGATCCGTGAAACCTAGAGACTCGTAGTAGCACGCTTCGAACTCCGGGTACTCTACCACAAACAAACAAAGCATACAGTAAGCACTCAACTAGAAGCACGGGTAAAACTCAAATAAGAGATCTAACCAAAAAGAATCAAATCAAACGAAGCAACGAAACTCAAACTGCGAAAGAAACAAGATCCATTTACTAATCTGGACTAAAGTCAAATTTTACAGTACCAAAATCTTGTTCAAGTTGATTAAACAGAAAGAGGGCTTTGAGACAAAGATCTAGGCGCTTGAATCTCCTGATTCCGATAAACGAGCGAAAAGATAAACTAAAACGAAAATCAGGGTAGAAATCACGATCGAAAATAATACCGGAAAAACCCTGGAAAAAGAAAAACTGACGAACAGACTAACGAACGAACATGCGCTGTCTGCGGCTAACGGGTGAACTTCATTCGTTAAAACGAATGTACGAATGAACGTTCGCTAAATAACTAAACCGAAAAATGAAACCGATCTAATAAAAAAAACACATCTAGGTTTTCGAATAAAACCGAATGGTTTTTAAAATAAAACCGACGGCTACCTTGGGACGCGTGACGGTGGCGGCGGTGGGCAACTCCGGCGAGGGTGGCGTCCGTGGCGCAAGCGGGGTCGGCCGAGGTCGGGAGAGGAGGTGTGGCAGCTCATGGCTAGGGTTAGGGTTCGGGGCGGCGGCGGGTGGACTGGCCGTGTGCTGCAGGGTCGGGGCGGCTTATAAGGCCCGGGGCGGCGGGAGTCCGGGTCGCCCACGGCCCATAGATCGGTTTAACTTTTTTTTAAAAAAATATTCTAACAAGCAGAAAAATGAAGAAAAGAAATACTAAAAGGACTCCAAAAATCCTGAAATAAATTTTCCCTGTCCTCTAAAAATATAGCGGACAAAGTGAACATTTTTTTGGGCCTCTAATGCAATTTAGAAAATGCGTTTTTTCCTAATTCAAATAAAATAGCAATAAAACTCGGAATAAAATTCTTATTTGATTTTAATATTTAACCTCCAATATTTCTTTATTTTGGGAAATTCATTTTATCCCCTCTCTTTTATTTTCATATTAGAAATATTAGGAGAGAAAAATAATTAAAACCAAACGATCCTCTTTTCAAAATTTTAGAAAACTCAAATATGAAAATAACGAAATCCCCAACTCTCTCCATGGGTCCTTGAGTTGCGTAGAATTTCTAGGATCAAGCCAAAATGCAATAAAATATGATATGCAATGATGATCTAATGTATAACATTCCAAATTGAAAATTTGGGATGTTACAAACCTACCCCCCTTAAGATGAATCTCGCCCTCGAGATTCGGGTTGACTAGAGAATAGGTGAGGGTGGTCCTTCCATAGGTCTTCCTCTCGTTCCCAGGTGGCTTCATCCTCTGTGTGGTGGCTCCACTGAACTTTACAGAACTTGATAACCTTGCTGCGTGTGACTCGACTGGCAAACTCGAGAATCTTGACTGGTTTCTCCTCGTAGGTCAAATTGCTATCCAACTGAATCGCTTCCAGTTGTACTGTATCTCTCAGAGGGATATCAGCCATCTCCGCATGGCACTTCTTCAACTGGGAAACATGAAACACATCGTGAACTCCTGACAATCCTTCTGGCAATTCCAACTTGTAAGCAACTTCTCCCATACGTTCCAAAACTTTGTATGGTCCCACAAAATGTGGTGCTAACTTTCCTTTAACCCCAAATGTTTAACTCCTCGAATTGGGGACACACGAAGATAAACTCTGTCTCTGACTTCGTAAACTGTCTCCTTGCATTTCGAATCCGCATAGCTCTTCTGCCTGGACTTGGCTACCTTGAGTCTATCGCGAATCAACTTAACCTTCTCTTCATACTCTGGTCCAAACAACTGACGGTCTCCAACTTCATCCCACAACAACGGTGTCCTGCACCTCCTTCCGTACAAAGCTTCAAAAGGGGCCATCTTCAAACTGGCTTGATAGTTGTTGTTGTAAGAGAACTCTGCATAAGGAAAATTGTCGTCCCAACTAGATCCATAGTCTAGCGCACAAGCTCTCAAGATGTCCTCCAGAATTTGATTGACTCTCTCGGTTTGTCCATCTGTCTATGGATGAAAGGCTGTACTGAACTCTAGCCTGGTACCCAAAGTCTCATGCAACTGATTCCAGAACTTTGAGGTAAACAGGGTTCCTCTATGTGATACAATGGTCCTCGGAACTGCATGCAGACAAACGATCCTGGTCATGTATATCTTTTCCAACTTAGCACTGGTATAAATGGTCTTCACTGGGATGAAATGAGCTACCTTCATCAACCGATCGACTACAACCCATATCGAGTCATAGCCTGAACGAGTCCTGGGCAATCCCGTGATGCCTAGCTTATTCCACTTCCATTCGGGTATCGACAATGGCTGCAACAATCCTGCTGGCTTCTGATGCTCTGCCTTTACTCTCTGACATACATCACAAACTGCTACATACTCCGTAATATCCTTCTTCATTCCAGTCCACCAGAAACTTTCCTTCAAATCCAGATACATCTTGGTATTTCCTGGGTGAATCGAATACGGTGAATCATGGGCCTCCTGCAGAATCAACTTCCTGATCTCCGGGTCATTAGGCACATATACGCGGTCCTCAAACCATAAGGTATCATGCTCATCCTCACGAAATCCTTTAGCCTTTCCTTTGCTCATCCTTTCCTTTATCTCGGCAATCTCCTTGTCCGTCTTCTGAGCTTCTCTGATCTTATCCATCAAAGTAGACTGAATTTCCAATGCTACTACATAACCTCTGGGAACTATCTCCAAACATAGCTCGCAAAGATCCTCTGCTAACTCCTTGGGTAATCCTCCGGTCATGAGTGTATTGACACGACTCTTGCGGCTCAACGCATCGGCTACTATGTTAGCCTTCCCGGGATGATAATGCAACCTCATATCATAATCCTTAATGAGCTCCAACCATCTCCTCTGCCTGAGATTCAACTCCTTCTGCTGAAGATATACTTCAAACTCTTGTGATCTGTGTACACGTCACAGTGGTTTCCGATGAGAAAATGTCTCCATGTCTTTAACGTGTGCACTACGGCTGCTAACTCCAAATCGTGCGTAGCATAATTCAACTCATGGGGTTTAAGCTGTCGTGAGGCATACGAAACAACTCTTCCCTCCTGCATAAGCACTGCTCCAAGTCCTCGACGAGAAGCATCGCAATACACTTGATAATCCTTGCGTTGATCTGGAAGAATCAATACTGGAGCCGTAACCAAACGTTTCTTCAATTCCTGAAAACTGGCCTCACATTCTTCAGTCCATTTGAACTTGGTGTCCTTCTTCAGCAACTCCATCATGGGCTTTGCAATCTTCAAGAAATTCTCAATGAACCTCCTGTAGTATCCTGCGAGTCCCAGAAAACTCTGGATCTCTCCAACTGACGTGGGTGCTTCCCAATTTGTCACAGTGACAACCTTGGTGGGGTCTACTGGTATTCCTTCTCCGGATATAACATGTCCGAGGAATCCAACTTCCTTCAACCAAAACTCACACTTGCTGAACTTGGCATATAACTGATGTTCTCTAAGCTTCCCAAGTACCAAACACAAATGCTCCTTATGCTCCTCTTCATTCTTCGAGTAGACCAGAATATCATCAATGAACACCACGATCAACTTATCCAAAAACTCCATAAACACCTTGTTCATCATGTTCATGAAATAGGCAGGTGCGTTAGTCAGACCAAATGACATAACTATATACTCATATAGCCCGTACCTTGTGGTAAAAGCTGTCTTAGGTATATCCTGCTCTCGAATCTTCAGCTGGTGGTATCTTGATCGCAGATCGATCTTGGAAAATACTTTAGCTCCTTGCAACTGATCAAACAAATCATTGATCATCAGCAGTGGGTACTTGTTCTTGATCGTTACCTCATTCAATCCACGATAATCAACAACCATCCTCAACGATCCATCCTTCTTCTCCACTAGAAGCACTGGTGATCCCCAAGGTGACAAACTTGGGCGAATATAGCCTTTATCCAGTAACTTCTTAATCTGCTTCTTAATTTCCTCCAAATCCTTTGCGGGCATTCTGTACGGTCTCTTAGATATTGGCCCTTTGCCTGGCAAAAGCTCAATCAAAAACTCAATGTCTCTATCCGGTGGTATGCCTGGCAACTCTTCTGGAAATATGTCAGGGAAATCCCTCACCACTGGTACTTCCTCCTGTACAACTCCTGATAAGGAATTCACTTGAGTCCTCTTCGGCACATGCCGGGATACATACTTGATCCTTCTTCCTTCTGGGGTGGTGAGCAAAATCGACTTACTAGCATAGTCAATGTTCCCTCCATACTTCGATAACCAATCCATGCCTAATATCACATGCAGTCCTTATGACTCCAATATTATTAGGTCTGAGGGGAACACGTAGTTACCAATCCTTAATGGTAACCGATCGCACCATAGTCTAGCCATATACTCTGCTCCTGGCGAGGTTACTAACATGGGTGTCCTAAGGGCTTGGGTTGGCATGTTAAACTTATCCACAAATCCCCTTGATATGTATGAATGTGATGCACCAATATCAAAAGAACGATTGCAATAAATGACTTAATCAAAAACTTACTGACTACTGCATCGGGTTGCGCTTCAACCTCCTCCACGCTATCGTGGTTCACTTGTCCCCTGTTGGAAGGGCTGGGCTTCTTCCCAGAGCTTCCATTGTCATTTCCATTCTTTGCTTCAGAACACTCTGTGGCGTAATGTCCATTCTTCCCGCACTTGAAACAAGTAATGTGACTTAGATCCTTCTTGGCAGGCATTGCTGGGTTGGAACAGTTCTGACCGTTGCTTCCTCCATTACCATTCCCATTCTTGGGGCCACTATGGTTGTGAGAACTCCCTCCATTGGAATTATGGCCTCCATGGTTATGGTGAAGGTGTCCTCCCGAGTTCGGGTAAGCACGGGTCCTCTTTGAGCTCCGTAATTGTACTTCCCTTGTCCATACTTCCTCTTGTGGTTGTCAATCTACTGCTGCTTCCCTTCAATCATAAGAGCTCTATCTACTAACTCCTGGTAGTTGTTGAAGGTTGCCACCATCAACTGCATGCTCAGCTCATCATTCAGTCCTTCTAGAAACTTCTCCTGCTTAGCTGCATATGTAGCAACGTCATCTGGGGAATAACATGCTAACTTACTAAAATCATCCACATACTGGCCCACCGTGCGTCCTCCTTGGCGCAAATTGCGAAACTCGTGCTTCTTCATGGCCATAGCTCCTGCTGAAATATGAGTAGTGTGAAAAGCTTGCTGAAACTGGTCCCAAGTGACAGTGTCGATGGGGTAAGTGTGTGTTAAATTCTCCCACCATGATGGTGCGGGTCCATCAAGCTGATGTGCGGCAATCACACTCTCTCTGCATCTGTGCATCCTGCATTGGTCAACTCCCTTCCAATCTTGCGGAGCCAATCATCTGCAACAATCGGCTCGGTGCTACTGGAGAACATCGGTGGATTCAGCCTTAGAAAACGGGCTAAATGATCAACAAGTGGTGGTGGTGGTTAGTTGGTTGGTTGGTTGGTTGTTGTTGTTGTTCCCCTGTTCTGATTCTGGACTAGTATCTGCATCAATGCATTCTGCTGCTGGATCAACTGGGTGAGCTCCGGTGGGAAAGCAAATACATTGTCGTGTCTCGGAGGCATCTGATGGGTTTAGAAAAGATGAGAAAACAGAATAGAATGAGATCTAGAGGGAAACACTACCCATATGCACATGAGACAAACATAAACATATCACTTAAATCAATTCAAACAAGGGCATACATCGATCTAACTATCGTTACAAAAGTGCTCGGACTATACTATATACATGGGAAATACTACTACTGATATGGTGGTCGACTAGGAAACTTGATCGGTGGAAGACTCCATGATATCTGCTCTAGCTTCATCAACATAGTCATCATCGCCATCATCGAGGTCTGAATCAGTGTCGTCGATGATGATGTAGTTCTCTGGGCAAGTGGAATCATCGTCTTCTCCTCCTGGCGTGGGGTCTCCCATGGATACTCCTAGCTTCCTCATCAAATCGTCATTCTTCTCCACGAGTATCGTCATTTCCTCCTCATATCCATCGCGTGTAGACTTGAGTTCTTCCTCCAGCTTCATGATCCTGGTCAGTGCCTTCTTCAGATCTATCATGCCTGCGCACATCTGGTTCTCCTGGCGACGAATGTGCTGGTTTAACTCCTGGATGAAAGCTGCAATGGATCTATCCTTCCTGGTGCTGATCATCTCCCATTGCTCATCTCGGCACCCACAAATCTGATAGATAGTAACCTTGAGATCCTTGTGGTAAACTTCTCCAATGCGTCCCATGGTGATGTGGGCTGCCATGCTCTTTCCTAGACTCCAGGTTGGTGCATCAAAGGAAAACTCTATGGGCTCAGTGACTAGCATGAACGCCCTTCCTGGAACTTGAACTCGAATCATCCAACGCTCCTCTTCTGGAAAAGTGGCGATGTAGGTCCTGGTTGAGGGAGTCCTAGATTAGAGGATATCCGGACTGCCGGACTGTGTACAACGTCCGGACTATTGAATCGTGAAGATGCAAGACTCAAGACTTCGGCCCGTGTCCGGATGGGACTCTCCTTTGCGTGGAAGGCAAGTTTGGCGATCCGGATATTGTGTTTCCTTTCTTGTAACCGACTCCATGTAAACCCTAGCCCTCTCCAATGTCTATATAAACCGGAGGGGTTGGTCCTTAGAAGGCTGATCACAATTACAATCATACCATCATAGGCTAGCTTCTAGGGTTCAGCCTCTACGATCTAGTTGTAGGTCTACACTTGTACTACCCATATCATCAATATTAATCAAGCAGGAAGTAGGGTTTTACCTCCATCGAGAGGGACCGAACCAGGGTAAACATCTGTGTCCCTTGCTTCCTGTTACCATCAGCCTTGACGCATAGATCGGGACCCCCTACCCGAGAGTTCCTCTGTGATGTTGCCACAAGGCTCGATGGCCCCTTCAATCATCGTCAATGACACGGTCCAGGGGGAGACTTTCCTTCCTAGACAGATTTTCATGTTCGGCGGCTTCGTGCTGTGGGCCAATTCGCTTGGCCATCTGGAGCAGATCGACAGCTACGCCCCTGGCCATCAAATCAGGTTTGGAAACCTTAACTACACAGCGGATAGCCACGGAGACTTGATCTTCGACGGATTCGGGCCCGCGCCAGGAGCACCGGACAGTCACGACGAGTGTCGGTGTCAAAACTGGCGGATCTCGGGTAGGGGGTCCCGAACTGTGCGTCTAGGCGGATGGTAACAAGAGACGAGGGACACGATGTTTTACCTGTGTTGGGCCCTCTCGATGGAGGTAAAACCCTATGTCCTGCTTGATTAATATTGATGATATGGGTAGTACAAGAGTGGATCTACTACGAGATCAAGGAGGCTAAACCCTAGAAGCTAGCCTATGGTATGATTGTTGTAATGTATGTTGTCCTACGGACTAAAGCCCTCCGGTTTATATAGACACCGGAGAGGGCTAGGGTTACACATAGTCGGTTACAATGGTAGGAGATCTACATATCCGTATTGCCAAGCTTGCCTTCCACGCCAAGGAAAGTACCATCCGGACACGAGCCGAAGTCTTCAATCTTTTATCTTCGTAGTCTTGGAGTCTGGCGGACAATGATAGTCCGGCTGTCCGGACACCCCCTAGTCAAGGACTCCCTCAGTAGACCCTGAACCAGTCTTCAATGATGATAAGTCCGGCGCACATAATGTTCGGCATTGCAAGGCGGGTTCCTCCCTTGAATAATCCAGAGAAGATCATGAACACCAGGATAGTGTCCGGCTCTGCAAAATAAATTCCACATTCCACCGTAGAGAGAATAAAATGCACACTTAGCTCAATCTGCTGACGTATTATGCAGCGTGACACCACACCGCAACCAAGCCTTTGTTTGAATCGTTTTTACTATACCACCTCAAAGACGTTTAGCTTAAGCGGTTTCCTTGGCACGTCTTGTCGAGCGAGATCGTGTTCCCCTTATTCCGGATTCTCATCAATACGTGCGTGGGTAACCCAACGCGCCATTGATGGTGGCGCTTGGGAGATAAGCGAGTTTTACCAGCTGGTGGGGCGCGATAGTTTTGTCCGCCTATGTATAAGGGATAAGGATTCACCTTCTCACCTCGCCTTCTTCCTCCTTTGCTTATCCATCCCCGAACTCAAGCTCCAACGCCGAGCTCGCGCATCTCACTCGACCTTCTCCGAATATGTTGGGAGCGGAGGTAAATGGTTGGCCTCCACCGCTAAGGAGGAGGACATCACCAAGCCGCGCAGCCGGATACCTTTCGGCGATATCGCAGATCGGCTGCCCGACGAGGGCAGCTCATCCCTACCCCAGGCCTCATGAGAGGTCGTCTTCCTCCCCACTTCCTCCATGGATGGGCTTTCCACTCCATCCATTTTTCCGGGGCTCATGTTTTACTACGGCCTGGATTTCCATGATCCGCGCCAACTTCATCCTCAACATCTCGGCATTTATCGTCGTGTGCGAGGCCTTCCTCTGCATCCAGCCCCACTTCGGCCTGTGGCTCAAGACCTTCAACGTCAAGCCGAAGGTTGTGAAGGGCACGCAAGCGGAATGCGGAGGCGCCATGTTGGGCAAATTGCCCAACGTCCCTTGGCTCGAAGGGACCTTCGTGGACTCCGTCAAGGGGTGGCAATCGGGGTGGTTCTACATCACCGAGCCGCGCAAACCCACATGGGCGGCGGCCCCCGAGTTCAGATCTGGCATCCCCACGCAGCTCACCTCCTAGAAAGAGAAGGGCTTGCAGTGGGGCAATCCGAGCCTGCATCAAGAAGATGGTGAGCAATAGGCTCAGGCTCGTTGACGTGGTCCAAGTCATGCTCATCCGGTGGATCCTCCCATGCCAAGAACGGGCATTCAATTTGTGGGAGTTAAATCCGGAACAGCACCAGGCGCTAAGCGGGCTCTTCGATACAACATACGAAGGTGCCTGGAGGGTGCTGTTCAAGGGCGCCGAAGCCCCCGCATCCGCGACGGAAGATCGCGATTCAGCTCGCAGCGCCCAACCGACGAGGTAAGTGATTCAACCCCATTACGGGACACTTGTGATAATTAAATTAACTTTTAGCGGGGTTTCATTCTGCCTCTTCCTTTGACAGAATGGATGGAGAAGGCCAAGCGATGATCAGCCCGACTCCCATGCCGAAGACCAGTGGGACTTTGCTATCAGGGCTGCGAGTTCGGCACCGCACGTGGTGCGGAGAAGAAGGCCAAGAAGGTGGCGCGGGGACTCGAAGAGTTCCCGCAATCGAGGCGTCGATGACGACGAGGACTCCTCCCCCGAAGGCGACGAGGAGGAGTACGCTCTCCCGGAGGAGGGAGAGAAGAAAAGGAAGGCTTCCCCCATCGGGAGGCCGAAGGGTCCAAGAGGGGAGAACTATCCCCCCAGACAGTTTCGCCAACATCAGCGTTGGCGAGGATGAGTGGCCTCAAGGGCCAAAGCGTCCGCAAGATCGTAAGTATCCGGATCCTTGATGTGTAATTTCTTTTATGTCGTGTAGTATCCTTTTAACGCCGCATTCTGCCCGTAGTCCGGCCAACGATGATCTCCCCGACTCATCGAGCGGGTCATTGGCCTCGTCGGATGTGAATTCCATCCCGACTGCCTCTACCCCACGCGCCGACGAGGACGCCGAGGTGGGATCCCAGAGAGGGACCCATCAGGAGGAGGCTCCGGAGGCGCCGCCAGGCAGCCTCCCGGACTTCATGCCGGACTCTACATCGGAACCCGTAGTGGTTCCAGAGTCCGGCAAGCGGCCCCTTCGAAAGAATGGCAGGACCGTGACGCCGGCGGTCTCCGTCCAACTGGAGGCGCCGGATAACCTGTTGGAGGTGCTGAAAGGCGCTTCCATCAAGGAAGAACACCGCACTATCATGAGTGCGGTGATTGAGAAGGTTCAGCTCGCCAAGAGCGGGCTGACTGAAGCTTCGCAGCAGCCTTCTAATGAGCTTTGAGGTAAGAAGTTAAAATTATGTAATGTAATACCGCATAGACAAGAGTAGCCCTCGATGCTTAGTTCGGTGTTCGGAAAGAAAAGCGGACTAAGGATCTAACAAGATATACGCAGGTTGCCTAAAATATGTCAATATGGGTTTGCAGGCTGCGCTGCTGACCTCTGCCGCACTAACGGTGGAGGTTGACGTGCTGAAGAAGGATCTTGAGCGGTCCGAGCAAGAGCTCGGCCATGCAAAGAAGCAGCTCGAGGAAAAAGAAGGTGAGTAACACCTCTTTGAATAAGTACCTTATAGAAAAGGATTTTGGTTGCAAATAAAATTAACAAGGATAATATGTGTATTGCAGGGGCCACTAACGAGGTGGCAGCCCTGAAGGATGCCGTGTCGCGTCGAACGCATCTTGGCGCCGCTGAACGGGCTGAGCAAGAAAAGCAAGAGGCACGGGTGGCGGAAGTTGGCAAGAGCTCCGTGCTCTCATGGAAAAGCATGAGAGTTTGGAGCACGACTCAAGACTCGAGAGTCCGAGCTTGCCTCGCCTCGAAAGTGCCAAGTCCGCCAAGGCCGAGGCCCGTAAGGCCCTTCGTGAAGTTGAGGACATAAAGAAGATAGCAGCAGGTAAGGCATTTTTCATGCAAAGCAGGCATGTTAGTGTGAACTACCTGACACTTACCCGAATTCGGAGCTCTCCAGGGGCGTTTGCAGATCTGCCACGTAGTGCGTCTGATGCCGCCGCATTCTATCGTGGCGAGGAGGGAGCTCGACGGAGAAGGTCTTCGGTCTCGGTACTTTGAGGCCGGCCATCCGGTGCCCAAGCGACCGGTGAAGCGGTGGTCGAACTCCACAAGGTAGCCGAGGAGGCCATGAAGGGTCTCATAGTCCGGTTGTGGCTGGACAGGCCATGCACAGGAGCTACTTTGGCCTCGGCGGCGGCTGGTGGATGCATTTCCTGGCTGGATGTAGTCAGCGCTCCGCTTTGTATTGAAGGCGCTCGTCGGGCCCTTGCCCGCATAAAGGTGCAATGGGGCAAATTGATGCGAGAAGCTTCTCACGGACCCACGCCGCTAGGCAAGGAGTATCGCACGCGGAGAAGTATTATAAAATTATCTGAAGGGAGCTGCGATATTGCAGATGAGTGCTCCCGAAATGTAATTTTGAGTGAACTCATTGTATATTTATCTGTCGGCGCTGAAAACTTCGCTCATATGCGCCATGAGCAACGCTTGTTTAATTTAAAATATTACCTTCATGCGGCCGTTTATAAAATTTGAGAGATGGCAAGTCGTTATTTCACCCCCAAGCCACAAGTGCTGGGGTGTTGGGATAAACTTGAGCACTCTTGTTCCCATTTTGGGTCCATCTAGGAGGCGCCAACACTACGAACAAGGCAACCGGACTTATAATGCTTGAACACTCTCACTTAGCCATAGAATTCTATAATTTTAAATTTGGTGAAGCCCCGGTATTCGAAGACCGAATCCGGGCGCTATCCACGCCTTCATCGGACATTATCCGAACTTCGTCAAGCAGCGTGAGTCTTTAAGGACCGAAAAACCTCTCGAACAGCGACCAGTCTCTCGCCTTATCATGCCAGTCAGTTTTAGCTTTCTCCACTGAGGCGTTAGCCCGGCTCAACCGGGGCGCAATCGCAGTGGTTCTCCCAGTGCCACCTTAGCCGACAGAACGGAACGTAAGGCACCAAAACGTGGGAGCCGGGCAAACCCAACTATTGACCCAAGACATGATTCGGAGCCGATTCATATAATGCTATAAGTTCGGGGTGCCGCACTTGTGAAAGTGTTCGGACTTTATCACACCATAATTTGGGGAACAGAAGCCCCTGGTGTATTCGGCCATACCAAAATATACGGGTGCAGGATGTCATGTAATGAACATATATATAAAAGATAATGCAATTGCAATAAAGAGGTGCTGCATTATTTATGAAAGAAAGTCTGCTAGTAGAGCAGATCGATACAAATAGTCTTGGTAAGCAAGGGATTTGGACTAAATAAACATGTCCTCTCGAGGATGAGCTGCAGACTTGGTGTATATAATCGAATTTAATGCTCGAATTGAGACCACACGAATGTTCGTCGCGGCCTTCTTTAGTCCCCGATTGTTGCATCATGAGTTCGGCAGTTCGCCACGGACAGGCTTCCGTTAATGAGTCCTGTGTACATAAAAGAAGGAGAAAATAAAATAAAAAGAAGGGGCGACTTGTGAGCCCCCTCTGTGGTCGAGCCGCACTCTGGGTCCATTGTGATCGTGCCCCTTTCCCTGCGCCCATGGTATCTCCAAAGCGTAATGATGTACGCGAAATGTTGTTCTTGCGATCATGCGCGGGCGAGGGTTGGCGCCGCATTGCTACGCGTGCTCTGATCGCGCCAGGTGGTCTTGGTTGGTATTGCTCCGGCGCTTTGGTCAGATCCGCTTTTAACCGCCGGACTTGAGAATTGCCTTACAAGGCTGCTCTGTCTTCTTGCCGCGAGATCTGCCAGATGTTCCTCCGTTCGGAGGAGCGTTCCGTATTCCCATTGACCGTGATGACTCCACGAGGGCTCGCATCTTGAGCTTTATGCATGCATAATGCGGCACGCGCTGAATTTTGCAAACGCGTTCGTCCGAAAGCAGAGCGTGATAGCCGCCGCGAACGGGACTATGTCAAGATTAACTCTTCGCTCGAAATTATCCGGGATCCAACACCACTTCCAATGTGACCGAGCACATGCACAGTTGGCTTCCACTCTGGATGACACCTTTAAAGGTTGTCTTTGTAGGTTTAATCCTTGATGGGTCTATGCCCATTTTGCGCACTGTATCCTGATAAAGCAGGTTCAGGCTACAGCCGCCGTCCATCAGGACTCTCATGAGGTGAAATCCATCGACAATTGGGTCTAAAACCAATGCGGTGAATCTGCCATGGCATATGCTGGTCGGATGGTCTCTTCGATCGAAAGTGATCGGACAAGAGGACCATGGATTGAACTTTGGGGCGACTGGCTCCATCGCGTAGACGTCCCTTAGTGCGCGTTTCCTCTCCCACTTGGGTATGTGGGTCGCGTATATCATATTCACCGTCCGCACTTGTTCGGCGGCCGGGTCTCTTCCTCGTCGTCGCTGTTTAGCCCCTTGTCATTGTTTTCGGCAATGAACTTGCCGGCCTGCTTGAACACCCAACAATCTCTATTGGTGTGGTTAGCTGGCTTTTCAGAGGTGCCATGTATCTCGCATAAGCGGTCGAGTATTCGGTCCAGATTGATGGACCCGAGTGGTTCTTTAAATGGCTTCTTCCACGACCGGGTTTAGAGCCTCGAATCCGGCATTGGTCGTCAGATCCTCCTTATCGTCGCCGTTAATGCGGCGCTTGTTTTTGTTTCGACGTGACCTACCGTTGTTGTCCTTAGTATCCGGACTGCCAGAATTTTTACGGAGATTGTTGCTGCGGGCTAGCCAGCTGTCCTCTCCCGCACAAAAGCAGGTCATTAACGATGTGAGGGCTGCCATGGATTTCGGCTTTTCCTGCCCCAGGTGCCGGGCTAGCCATTCGTCCCGGATGTTATGTTTGAAGGCTGCAAGGGCCTCTGCATCCGGACAATCGATGATTTGATTTTTCTTTGTCAAGAACTGTGTCCAGAATTTTCTGGCCGATTCGTCTGGCTGTTGAATGATGTGGCTTAGGTCATCGGCATCTGGTGGTCGCACATACGTGCCCTGGAAGTTGTCGAGGAATGCGGCATCCAGGTCCTCCCAGCACCCAATTGACTCTGCGGGCAAGCTGTTTAGCCAATGCCGAGCTGGTCCTTTAAGCTTGAGTGGGAGGTACTTGATGGCATGGAGGTCATCACCGCGGGCCATATGAATGTGGAGGAGATAGTCTTCGATCCAAACCTCGGGGTCTGTTGTGCCATCGTAAGATTCGATGTTTACGGGTTTAAACCCTTGGGGATCGATGATCCATTACTTCGTCGATGAAGCATAGAGGGTGTCTTGGCGCCTCAGATTGAGCGATATCGCGAGGCAGCTTGAGAGAGCGCCGCTCGCTGTGTTCGGCTGGACGGGTTATTATATCCGCGCGACGGTATTCGTCGTGGGTCGTAGGGCGCCCACATGATCCGTAGATGGATCTAGATTGCCTTGCCTTGTCCTCCAATATGTCTCGCAAGTCCGGCGCTTTCCCTCTTGGCTTCGTACTTTTGGAGCGATGCCGGGTACGGTCTTGGCTGGGGCTGGATGCTCTCTGCCACGACCACGGGTGGTCGGTCAGCCATATCGTGCGCTGGTGATGGAGGTATGTATGCTTCCTCCTCTAATCGGGGGAGCAGCTTGCGTCTTGGGTAACTTTTGGAGGGGCGTTCGAGTTTATACTCTTCGGCCGCGAGGACCTCGGTCCATCTGTCAGCCAGCAGGTCTTGATCAGCTTGGAGCTGTTGCTGCTTTTTCTTTAGGCTGTTTGCTGTGGCGATAAGCCTGCGCTTGAAGCGCTCTTGTTCGACGGGATCCTCAGGTACGACGAATTCATCATCGTTGAGGCTTGCCTCGTCTTCGGAGGGAGGCATGTAGTTATGATCCTCAACCTCTTCGTCTGCCGCCCTCTCGTGAGGGCTTGCTTCTGCGTCCTCCTGCGTTGAGTCTTGCTGGAGGGAATTGTCTTCGGCATTCTCCGGAGTATTATTATCTCCTGTGCCGGAATCTCCATTCTTGCTGTGGCGGGATTTAGAGCGGCGCCGCTGACGTCGGCGTTTGGGCTGTTTCTTTAGAGAGTGCGCCTCTGCGCTTCTTCGCCATCCCGTCTTTTGGGTGTCCACCATATATATGTCGATGACGAGGTGGTCTTCCAAAGTGCCTCAGAGGCGCTGGTTCTGTTAAATCTCCGCATCGCCGCCCATAGCGTCGTTGTCTTCGGAGTCGTAGTCTAGCATGTCGGTTAGATCGTCAACAAGTGGCTACAAAGTGGGTGGTGGGTGGGCTCAATTTCTTCGTCATCCGATCTCAACCATCCCGCCATAATCCGCCAGACTCTCCGATAACGAGAGATGCTTTAGTGAATTCAAGATATCGCCAAAAGGCGAGCATTGAAGATGTCCGCGGCGGTGAATTCCATAACCGCGCCTAATCCGGATCGATTGGTAGGGGCACGGAGGTTGAGTCCGCAAGGAGTCCGTGCCTCGGAATCACGAAGTTTCATGGGGACAAGATTGGTGTTGGCTCCATCGCCGTGGATGTTGAAGCCCCGGTGGCGTCTATCCACCGCCTTCGATCCGGGCGATCGGCTCGGGCTAATGGCGAAGCAGATCCGCAGCGCCACCAAGTCACCGTTCGCGGCAGAGCTAGATCATGCCCATCGTCACAAAGGCGGCGGCGCTGTCAGGCTCGAGTCCGTCAAGATCAAGTCTCCGCGACATCGGCCGTGAAGTTTAAGCTTCCAAATCTGACCGACGGCGGGCGAAGCTTCGATCTGCTCCATATGGCCAAGTGAATTGGCCCACAAGGCGGCCGCCGAATCTGAAGATCTGTCCGGAATAAAAGTCTCACCCGACAGCGTTGTTGGTTGAAGATGCCATCAAGCCTATCGGTGACGCACGGAGGAACTCTCAATGAAAGCACCAATGTCGGTGTCAAACCGGCGGATCTCGGTAGGGGGTCCCGAACTGTGCGTCTAGGCGGACGGTAACAAGAGACGAGGGACACGATGTTTTACCTGTGTTGGGCCCTCTCGATGGAGGTAAAACCCTACGTCCTGCTTGATTAATATTGATGATATGGGTAGTACAAGAGTGGATCTACCACGAGATCAAGGAGGCTAAACCCTAGAAGCTAGCCTATGGTATGATTGTTGTAATGTATGTTGTCCTACGGACTAAAGCCCTTCGGTTTATATAGACACCGGAGAGGGCTAGGGTTACACAGAGTCGGTTACAATGGTAGGAGATCTACATATCCGTATTGCCAAGCTTGCCTTCCACGCCAAGGAAAGTACCATCCGGACACGAGCCGGAGTCTTCAATCTTGTATCTTCGTAGTCTTGAAGTCCGGCGGACAATGATAGTCCGGCTGTCCAGACACCCCCTAGTCCAGGACTCCCTCAACGAGCATGGCCTGGACCTGCTGTCGGACGACGCTCGGGATATCACCCCGGCAGCAGCCCCGAACTCAAATCCGGAGCAGGCTACGTTACCTAAGGACGGAGGGATCAACCCCGCCCCGCAGGCTGTACCATCATCGGCGGTGGAGCCGAACACAGGCCTCGCTTCTAAGGAAGCCTGTGACTCCGGACCCCCGGATTTGTATCCGGTTGTAGGATCAAGTCCACACGTTCCCGAGCTCGCCGAGCCTGGTTGGGCTCCAATAATGGAGTTCACCACTGCGGACATCTTTTCAACACTCGCCCTTTGGCGACATGCTGAACTCATTAAAGTCTCTTTCTCTGTCAGGAGGCTCCCGGCCGAACTATGTCTGGCTCGAGTGGGAGGCAGGCAACGAAGGAATTCGCTGCCCACCCACCACCCACTTCATAGCCATGATCGATGATTTAACCAACGTGCTTGACTTCGACTCCGAGGACATTGACGGTATGGACGACGATGCAGGAGAATTACAGGAGCCACCACTCACAGGGCGGTGGACGGCCACCTCTTCATATGATATATATATATATATGGTGGACACTCCGAAGGAAACTAATGGCGACAAGCCAACGGATGATAACCCCTCGGGAAGAAAAGCAAAGCATGGGCGTCGTCGGCGCTGCTCCAAGCCCCGCCACAGCATTACCGGCCCCAGAGACGAAAGTAATCCAGATGGCGCCGAAGAAGAATGCGACCCTGACCAGCCCGCCTTCGAGCAGGCCGAACAGGAAGATGAGCAAGTCAGCCCAGAAGAACAGACGACGGACGCATACCCGGACGAGGACAACTACATGCCCGCTCCGAAGACGAGATTAGTCTCGGCGACAACGAATTCGGCGTGCCTGAGGATCCCGTGGAGCAGGAGCGCTTCAAGCGTAGGTTTATGTCCACTGCGAGGAGCCTGAAGAAGAAGCGGCAGCAACTCCAAGCTGATCAAGACCTGCTCACAGATAGATGGACTGAAGTCCTGGCAGCCGAGGAATATGGACTTGAATGCCAAATGGCTGACCGGCCACCCCGTGCCCGGGATAAAATGGGATATCAACCCGAATACCAGCCTGCACCCCACGCCGATACACTACGACCCAGAGCAACAAGCAAGACCTGCAAGATATTCTGGAAAACAAAGCAAGACAGCCAAGATCGATCTACGGATCGCGGGCGTTTCAAATACATGACGATGACCGTCGCGCCGGATACATCATCAACAAGTCCGGCCGAGCCGAACACAGCAACCCAGACCAATTCGAGCTGCGTAGCCACATAGCCCAGCGCAGAGGCACCGCACACCCCCTCTGCTTCACTGACGAAGTAATGGATCATGAATTCCCAGAAGGGTTCAAACCCGTAAACATCGAATCATACGATGGCACAACAGACCCCGCAGTATGGATCGAAGATTTCGTTCTCCACATTCACATGGCCCGCGGAGAATAATTGCTATCACTATATGCATATATGGCTGGTGGAAAGCTCTATGGTTACAGTTTTGCATAAAGCCAATTTTTTTCCTACAACAAAGGAATAAATTTTATTTAACTATCACGGTGGTTGTCAAACATTGAGAAGGTTCCTCCAACTCAATCCAATTTAAACATCATCATTAAACCCAATAAAATTATATTTAGAGTGATGAGATCAACATGATAATCCAAGAACTAGATACTCAAAACGTTCATAACCGGGGACACGGCTAACCATGATTAGTTTATACACTCTGCAGAGGTTTGCGCACTTTTCCCCACAATACTTGAATACATCCATGGTCGGAGATTCAAGACACAGTCTTTCCGAAGCATTAACTCTCTACTCTGGGTAGACAGTACCACCTACAACCCACTACATCTGCTAGTCTACCTCTTCGAGAGCTTCACGCAACTTACTCAACTATGCCAGAGCCCATATTGGCTTGTGGCTGCACATGGAAGTTTCTAGATTGAATAATCTTATGATCCCTTTGAGCCTGGGTGGCGGACCATACGATGATCACACAGGTACTCCGGGATATCCTAGGACAACACTGGATTCTCCAGGTGCCCTGACAACCACTGGGTACTCCAGGGTGCCTCAAGCAATCCACCCAGATGTGTATTTAAGTAGCCACCTTAAGTTAACCATTAACTAACAATACTCGCATCTGTCATGGATACACTCACCCAAACCACGTCTACGAGCATAGCATAGCAAAATAGCATAACGTAGAAGTAACTCCCAAAGGTTTGATAATAAACAGGGCAATAGGTTCTACCTCATCATCTACTTCCCAAAACCCACATGTTAAACAGATCCTAACCATGCAATTGTTTGAGGGTTGATCTAAAGCAATAAAACTAGGTAGTAAAGAGGTATGATCATAGTGTTGCCTGCCTTGCTGATTATCCTTGAAACCTAGAGCCTCGTAGTAGCACGCTTCGCACTCCTGGTACTCTGTCGCAAACAAATAAAGCATACAATAAGCACTCAAATAGAAGCACAAGTAAAACTCAAATAAGAGATCTAACCAGAAAGGTCAACTTAATAACTCCGGTTTGCAAAAAGAATCAAATCAAACGAAGCAACAAAACTCAAACTGCGAAAGAAACAAGATCCGTTTATTAATCTGGACTAAAGTCAAATTTTACAGTATCAAAATCTTGTTCAAGTTGATTAAAAAGAAAGAGGGCTTCGAGACGAAGATCTAGGCGCTTGATCGCCTGATTCCGATAAACGAGCGAAAAGATAAACTAAAACGAAAATCAGGGCAGAAATCGCGATAAAAAATAATCGCGGAAAAACCCTGAAAAAAGAAAAACCGACGAACAGACTAACGAACGAACGTTCGCTGTTTGCGTCTAACGGGTGAACTCCATTTGTTAAAACGAACGTACGAACGAACGTTCGCTAAATAACTAAACCGGAAAAAAAATAAAACCGATCTAATAAAAAAACGCATCTAGGTTTTCAAATAAAACCGAACGGTTTTTAAAATAAAACAGATGGTTACCTCGAGACGCTGGACGGTGGCGGCGGCGGAAACTCCGTGAGGGTGGCGTCCGTGGCGCGGGCGGGTCTGCGGCGAGGTCGGCGTGGCGGCGGCGGCGACGCGCATGATTAGGGGTTAGGGTTCAGGCGGCGGGTGGGGTGGCGGTGGTGTAGAGGCAGGGGCGACTTATAAGGCCCGGGGCGACGGGAGTCCAGGTCGCCCACGGCCCGTAGGTCGGTTTGACTTTTTTTCTTAAAAACATATTCCGACGCACAGAAAAACAAAGAAAAGAAATACTAAACAGACTCCAAAATCCTGAAATAATTTTTTCCCGTCCTCTAAAATATAGCGGACAATGTGAACATTTATTTGGGCCTCTAATGCAATTTTCAAAAACGCATTTTTTCCTAATTCAAATAAAATAGCAATAAAACTCCGAATAAAATTCTTATTTGATTTTAATATTTAACCTCCAATATTTCTTTATTTTGGGAAAGTCATTTTATCCCCTCTCTTTTATTCTCATATTAGAAATATTAGGAGAGAAAAATAATTAGAACCAAACGATCCTCTTTTCAAAATTTGAGAAAACTCAAATATGAAAATAACTTAATCCCCAACTCTCTCCGTGGGTCCTTGAGTTGCGGTGAATTTCTAGGATCAAGCCAAAATGCAATAAAATATGATATGCAATGATGATCTAATGTATAACATTCCAAATTGAAAATTTGGGATGTTACACAATCACACACATTCGCTTTTCACAAACCGTATGCAATAACTAATTAAGA
>CM038141.1:125185917-125203840 GCA_021437245.1 Aegilops speltoides
TTGTTGTTGTTGTTGTTGTTGTTGTTGTTGTTGTTGTTGTTGTTGTTGTTGTTGTTGTTGTTGTTGTTGTTGTTGTTGTTGTTGTTGTTGTTGTTGTTGTTGTTGTTGTTGTTGTTGTTGTTGTTGTTGTTGTTGTTGTTGTTGTTGTTGTTGTTGTTGTTGTTGTTGTTGTTGTTGTTGTTGTTGTTGTTGTTGTTGTTGTTGTTGTTGTTGTTGTTGTTGTTGTTGTTGTTGTTGTTGTTGTTGTTGTTGTTGTTGTTTTGTTGTTGTTTCTTTGTTGTTTTGTTGTTGTTGTTGTTGTTGTTGTTGTTGTTGTTGTTGTTGTTGTTGTTGTTGTTGTTGTTGTTGTTGTTGTTGTTGTTGTTGTTGTTGTTGTTGTTGTTGTTGTTGTTGTTGTTGTTGTTGTTGTTGTTGTTGTTGTTGTTGCTGCTGCTGCTGCTGCTTCTCTTCTACGTGTATATAGACATCATCAAAACATTAAGGTAACGGTCTTCCTTGTTGCTATGTAGCCTAGGATTGCATATGTAGACATTAAGTATAGTGCATGTCGCTATGTAGCCTTAGATATATTACATATGGCCCTAGTTAAACTAACGATAAATGGGTTGCAGATATATTCAATTAAAAGTCCGATTCACCGATTAGTCCCTTATCAGCCCCCGGCCTATATGGTAACAGCTACCGATATCCTGAATAGTGAGCATATATAAGCCATAGGATGAAACTAACCTTGATGGAAAACAGTAGTCGTTCCCAAAATTGTCCTGTGTAGGTACATGGAGAAGCATGTTAAGCACAACAGGCTAAACATCAACCAAAATTATCCATGGCAGACAAAATAATCTCCCAAAGATAGCTTCAGTGTGCAGGTTTAAGCATGCTAGTAAAGCAAAACAAGTGAAAAGGTGTGTTAACTGCAACAGGCCTAACATTTAACAACAAGCAAACATAGTCATTCAAAGCGGTATTGTGCGGTCTAAGTACTTTGGTTATTGTTAAATAAAATGGAAAGGCATGTTTAACTACAAGATGCAGCAACCAAATGTAGTCATTCATGCCCTGTTTGTTTCAGCTTCGCTTGGATCTTAATCACCTATGGATTTGCTTCAGTGGCGAAGCAGTTTTTGCGAATCAGCTTCACCATCGAAGTACACTTTGAGGTGCTTCAGGAAATTGCACTAAAAAATGACCCAAATCCAGATTCAGCTTCACTGGCAAAGCTGATTCCCAATAGCTGTTTGTTTTGGATTCCAGATTCGGCTTCACTGGAAAAGCTAAATCTAGTCCCAGAATCAAAAACAAACAGGGCCATAGTGGTATTGTTGAAACTGGAACTGATGAAATTGAACTGCACAGTTCATACTTGCACATATAGAACATCACGTTTTGAATAACTGGAATAAACAAGGCATACTACGAACAACCAAAGATAGCATTTGTAACTAGACATATGCTAAAAACAAACAACAGAACAATCAAAAAACTTTAAAGGAGGCATATGCTAGCTATAACAGGCTTAACAACAAGCAAATATATGCACTCCTATCGGTATGTTTAAAACTGGATTGATGAAATGTACTGCACAGTAAATAATTGCACATACTGAGCATCGCATTGTGAACAACTGAAATAAACAAGGCATACTGCAGACAACCAGATATAGCAATAAAAACTGGACATATTCTCACTACACTACAAAAGGGACTCGATAAAACAAATCACGGGTTTCCCCCTGTGAAGAGGCACGACAAAAAAATCATGGGTTTCCTCACTTGTCACAAATGGGCTCGTTCCCGTGGGAAGAGCACGAACCCTGGATGTGCTCCATGTTGTCGCAGATGGGCTCCTTCCCCTTCAAAGAGCACGGCTATAGGGTTCCTCCCTGATGTCGCAGAAGGACTCTTTCCCCTTGGAAGAGCCAGAGAGGGTGCCCTCCTCGTGGTCGCCGTCGATGTGGTCTGACTTGGAAGCTGTGGATCCCAAGCCAGCATCGCAAAACGTGTCCTTCAGAAATAACAAAAGGGGCTCGATGGCAATGTAGGATGGCAAGTTGTTGACAGCGAGCCAGAGGAGATTAGCGGCTGGGCCCTGGATGATATCGACGACGGTTGAACCCGAGGGATTGGGGGTGGGCCACTTAACCTGTGACACAGCCCGCCTCAGGACGTTGCTGTCGATGACCTTGATGTCATAGCCGGCGTCCGCGACATACCCGCATACTCTAGCCCGCTGCTTGAGTGCCTGCCACTAGTAATGGTCATCAGCTTCCTCGCCGACGTCGGGCAAAGAGACCGCGATACACCTCTTTTGGGTCAGTCGCTCCTCGAGCTCCATGGGAAGCGTAGCCGGGCTTAGGCTGCGATGCTCTGGAGTGGGGTATGGGGATCTATGGGAAAAGGGGCATTAGGCATGTGTCATCCAAGAAACTCAGGGCATCCTTGGTATGGAGATTGGTGGGTAAGCTGCACGGGCATACCGGCAGATGTTGACAGTGGAGGTCTATGGCGGCGGCGGCGGGGACCTTGCTCTGATTTCAGCGAGTGTGTGTGTGTGTTGGCCTTCGAGGAGGTTTTTGTGTGTGTTTGTGTGTGTGGAGCGGGGGGGGGGGGGTGTTTCAGGAGATGATGCGGGTACTGAAAATTTTACTGCGCGGGAGTGAAATGCTGGGGCTATTGAAAATTTTGATGATGTTGCATAGCACACGGTCCAAAGATAACAACCGTGTGTTATGAAACAGAAAAACCCTCGAGGCGGGCAGATACTTTCTAGGGGCAGGCGGGATTGGGAACAAGAAACATCGCAGACGGTCCGGAGATAACTACCGTGTGTTATGAAACAGAAAACCCCTCCTCGAGGCGGGCAGATATTTTCTAGGGATGCAGGTGGGATTGGGAACAAGAAACATCACACACGGTTCGGAGATAACAACCGTGTGTTATGAAACAGAAAAACCCTCGAGGCGGGCAGATATTTTTTACACGGGGAGCCTAGTGGAGCCCAATGTACCGTGCGGATGTGTGCGTGATAGGGGCACCGGCGTGGCACACGGTTAGTTTGAGTGAACTGTGTCTGTTGTGTCATCCGAGTTGTCTAATGTTCATAAATATGGCAAAAAATGACACGGGAGAGGGTTAGAACACGAACACACTTGCATGTGGACCAAATTTATGTATGAAAAGGGTGGTTTGATTTTCAAATACCAAATGCAACTTCGATGTCGCACCTATCTTGCAAAGCGCATGGTATTGCTTGCCCCCCTCATGTCGGCATGAAGGGAATCCTAAGCTATGAATGCATGCCCCCCAACCGAGGCTCACCTAGCAAAGTGTGAAGTAGCTAGCAGCCCCCTCCCTCGTGTCAGCACGAAGGGAATCCTAAGCTATGAATGGATGCCCCCCAACCGTGGTTCACCTAGCAAACTGCGAAGTAGCTAGCAAACCCCCTCATGTCGGCACGAAGAGAATCCTAAGCTATGAATGCATGTCCCCCCCAACCGACGCTCACCTAGCAAAGTGCGAAGAAGCTAGCAGCCCCCTCCCTCGTGTCGGCACGAACGAAATCCTAAGCTATGAATGGATGCCCCCCAACCTTGGTTCACCTACCAAAGTGTGAAGTAGCTAGCAGCCCCCCCTCGTGTTGGCACGAAGGGAATCTAAGCTATGAATGCGCCCCCAACCGAGGTTCAACTAGCAAAGTGCAAAGTAGCAGCCCCCCTCACACACTTTTAGTCGGCGGGCCACAAAGGCATCTCACCAAGATTGATCGTAAAACAGACCAAGAATGTGTTTTTAGTACACAATGGAACAACTTTGATGTGGCACCATGATTTCGAATTAGATATCCCCACACTGAGTGACGGTTAGGTTGATGATGCATATGTATGTTACACCAGACTTCAAGACGACGACGGGGATCCATGCATGCATAGTATATGCGCTCAAACTTTAATTAGGTCTGAATCTCACCATGACCTATACTACGATAACACGAACCAAATGAAGAATCCGCCATGGTAACCTATCTTGTTGTCGGTCAAGGTGATCCTGGATGTCCACACGGGCCCATGAATATATAGGCTTGTCGCCGATAACCACGCGAGGGAGTGTACCGTTCGAAGACAACCACTACATGCATATGTATGGAGGTGATGCGTGCATGCATGTTTGAATACCATTTCACAAAATTTATGTGGCGCGTGCGTTGAAAATCATACACTCTCCCCACACAGAGCGAGATCGGTTCATGACGTGTCGTTGTACTAGCCACTTCGACTCGATGGGAGGGATTCATGCGTACACATGCATGCGTGTGTGCTCATATATATATACCGTATTTACCACTCTCGTTGTCAAATTGACCACTCTCGTTGTCACGTAAGAAGTAGTGATGGACCAAGCGGGCCCACAAATGGAAAGCATCGATATCGCTGATAACCGCTTAGGTGGGTGCGAGAGGACAACCACCATCGCTTTGCAAGTGGGCCAAACATATCTTGAATATAATACCTAAAATGCACAACTTTGATGTGCCACACATGCCTCAGATACCATAAACCATGCACCCCACAGAGCGAGGTTCATGAAGCATACTACATATGATGGTCCCCTTCCCCCGCTTCGACGCATACTATATGCTCGTACCGTAATACAACCCAAAAAGAATCGTCATCGATGGTGAAATTAATTAACCTCTCCCAATGTAGGTCAAAGTGATGCACATGCATCGGCGATGGACTCGTGGGCCCACAGATGGAAGCGTCACACATGAGTGTCCTAGCTAGGATAACCACCGCCTGCATGCATGTGGCGCAAAGAGGTGTTGTGTGATGTTTGAATAGCCATTTTCACAATTTTGATGTGGCACGTGCCTCGGAAACCGAAAAGTCCCGACACTGAGTGAGGTGTACTTGTTCACCGACGCGTATACACACACACACACACATACATCTGGGCTATTCTGTTACGCGTAACAGAATATTATTCTGTTACCCTCTCTAAACTGACGTGGTTCACAGTTTGTTATCGGTGTTCATGGGCCTCAATTTACATCGTGTTTTTTTATGTGAGAATTATCGGTATGTTAGAGTTTTTGGAGATTAATTTCATCTGTAATTTATGATTACAAGTTTTGGTGTTCTTGGTCGTTTTCCACGCCCACCATGGAAATCTGTTCTTCTTTTTCTGTTGTTTTACTTTCGAATTGGCGTTGCATGGAGAGATATGAGGATTGTATGAAAATATTTGCGTTGTCAATTTTGCTTTTTTGAGTTGTTTCTACCCAGGATTCCCATGTTATTTTGTCGTTGGCGGAGGTGGTGTATGGCGGCTGACTGTATGTTGCGATTTCTTGTAATCTGGTCAAACTGTGTAATTAAGTTGCGTGTTTTTCAGTGTTATTTGAATTGCTGCCGTGTGTGTAGTTGGACTGTTGCGTGTCAAAGTTGTATTACTGTGCGTTGACATCGGGACTTTATTCGCACCGATAGCTCTGCACTTTGATTATAAAGCCCGAGCCCTCTGTCAGTTTCATTCTACGAGCTGCAACCAAAGAAAAGCGAGATGGATCTTGAGCTAGGAGAGGTCACAAAGGAGGAGGGGGATGCCATAGATGTGAGGGCTGCAGTAGCGGAGCAGAGGAGGAGGAGGCGCAGGCGCAGGCAGATGGCGCGATGTGCTGCCGAGGAGGAACTGGAGGCATGGTTCAACAGACGACTTGCATGTGAGGTGATGGATACTTGCAACTCCAATGAATTGGAGCTTCTTTTCCCAAAGGGCAGGGGAAGGAACCATATTCAGATTATTAGTTGGGCTAGGGCGAGAGCAGCCACTGCTCCACATCCATCCACCAGGGCCAAATGGTGTCGTTTCTTTGATCGTTATGACTGAAGTAGTGAATATTATGTTTTTAAGATTTTTGTTGTGAGGGGGCAGATGTTTGAATGACTAAATGAATTTAACTGTTTTGTCTCTGAATGTGTTGTTTTGTCTGCTTATGTTTGACATGTGCACCTTTGAACTGCTTGTTTATCTGAAGTTGAACTGATTTGCGGTCAAATGTTGCATGGCTTGTGTAATAACTATTTCCTACCAGCTGGCTGCCCACCTGCCTATTTATTATTTTTATAATTTGCAAGTCTCCCTGGCTATAAACTCTATCCATCTATGTGTGGTGTGTGGCCAAGTCTTCCCCCTCCTTTTTCTTCCTTCTTCCAGAATCAGATCTAGGTTCCTCCCTCTTCTCTTCGTTGATTTTTTCTCTGTTCATGTGTGTTCCATGGAGGATTGTTCATGCGCATGCCTGGAAAAGATGGCGAGCTGACGGCTGTGTGTACGAATCTGGTTTGAAGCTCACCCAGACTCAGTGCCGTGGGCAAATTTCTTGTCTGCTGTACAGCAACCATGGGTTTCGTACACCCTATGTTTGTCGCCTGACAGTTGGTGACTTGAAGGAATCATGGGTATGTGTTTCTATTCATTTTGTTTTCTACTTTTTTGATGGTCTCTGTTTGAATCCCATGGACTGGATCTGCAGTTCAGTCCTGTGAATAGTTTGTCTACATTTTTTTATTTGGTTTTGTCAGAATTTAACACTAGGGATTTCTATGTGTATTTCTTCATTACTTAACAGTATTTTATCCATTTTTTGTATAATCCTTGATCTGTTTTTTGTCAGATGTTTTTGCTGTAGGTGTATTGATATGTATATTTCTTCAGTTAGTCAGTTCACATGTCTAGTTAGTTTTGTGTTATTGTTTTGGTTCAAATTTTTTCCATTTTAGTTTGTTATGCAAATCGTTCCTACATCTATGTAAAAATTCAGTTATATCAGGTGTTCAATTTGTTTTGTACTCCCATGCCCATTTGTAGAAAATGTCACCCAGGATCAGGATTGTTGCTTCTAGTTCCGGTGTTCTGAAGATGGAGACTTCAGACAGGAATGGGTATCAGTTGATGGATGTTGCCTACCACATCGACTTTGACGGTTGCATAAACCTAACTACTGGGTGGAAGGAGTTTGTGGCGGAGTCTGGATTTGAGGATGGTGATGTGGTTATGGTTATGTTCTCCAGAGAAGACGACTCTCTGACGTTCAGAATTTATGTGCTATAGGTTTAAATGTGGCAAATGACGCCGGTTGTGAGATTTGTGTGTGGTCGATTATGTTGTAGTATTTTTTTTCTTTTAAAACATTTGTATGTGAGACGGTTGAATTGTATGGTATTATCAGAATGGTTTGGAACAAGTTATGTAATGTTTTTCCTATTGTTCTGCTCAAGTATAATTGTTTTATTTATACATTCTTTATATTAGTACTAGAACAATTCTATAGTTGAACTGATGGGCATCCTTTGTTTTGACTGGTATATTTTCATGTACATAACTTCAGAGCGGTGCTATCTGTTGATGATGTTTTAGAACCCCTTTTTGTTATTGAGTTTCTTGAACTTACATTACATTAATGATAATCTTGAACTATTTTAGGATGTCAATTACCAATCAAATTTGTTTGTTGTATAACATTTTTCTTACTTTTCTACATGAATTTTGGAGCACACTTTTCTTTTCTTATAGTTGAATAATGATAGTTTTAGTATTTTTTAAAATTAAAAATTTTAATCTTATTTGCAATTACTATTTTTTGTACTTGAACCTTATGAATTGTAGTAGTTGAACTTTTTATAAATTCGTTTCTGAAATTTTTATTTACAGTCTTATATATTTTTTATTTTTTTACTTCTTACCATTAAGATGTGTTTGAACTTTTTACAATATTTTTGTTTATTAACTGATTTTTCTTGTGAGGTTTTTTTAAAATTATCTGCATTTTTTTGTCGTGTGTGATCTGCTGGATTTTTGTAATGGGGCGAAGTACTGTGTTGGGCCATTGGCCTGAGTCGTTGTTTTCGGCCCGGATAACTCGTCCGCGTGGTTGTGCAGCACGGCATGCGTGTATGCTATGGGTTTAGTCCCACCTCGCTAGTCGAGGGGGCTCTAGACCTGTTTATAAGCGCAGGCGAGGCTCACCAGTCAAACTCCTCTGAACACTTACCAGAGCGCTTATACACGCGCTCGCTCTCTCTCTCTCTCTTGACCTATGGGCCCTGGACGGCAGGCCCTGCGTTTGTGCGGATTACTAGGGATTCGCCCACGGGCTCGAGTTCAAGTATCTAGCATTGTCGTGGAACTGCGCTTTGTCCTTGGCGATCAATTTTTCATTTTTGTTGTTTGAATCTAGTACTTGACTCCACCAGTAACTTGGACTGGTACTTATTTGTCCTTCGGCGGTTAATTTTTTTCTTTTATTTTTTTGTTTGTTTGAATCTAGTACTTGACTACACTAGTGACTTGGACTGATGGCCAATTTTTCCCTGTTTTGTTGTTTGAATCTAGTACTTGACTCCACCAGTAACTTGGACTGGTACTTTTTTGTCCTTGGGCGGTCAATTTTTTCCTTTTTTTGTTTGTTTGAATTTAGTACTTGACTCCACTAGTGACTTGGACCGATAACTTTTTTTGTTCTAGTTCTTGTTAGTTTTGTTCTACGAATGAGCCGTAGTAGGCTGACGGCAGCGGCGTCTCGTGGCGTCGCATCTTGAGGCGAGTCTCTCTTATGACTTGCCCCGCACCGCACTGCCGTCGAGGGGCATAGTTGTCTTGACACATCTTCCTTGTATGGACTTTGCCCATTATCTATCTTAGGGGTGTGTGGGTGCATGTGGGGGAACAGAATAACCTAGCAACTTTGTCAAGCAATGCTGTCGGTGTCAAAACCGGCGGATCTCGGGTAGGGGGTCCCGAATGTGCGTCTAGGCGGATGGTAACAGGAGGCGAGGACACGATGTTTTACCAGTTGGGCCCTCTCGATGGAGGTAAAACCCTACGTCTGCTTGATTAATATTGATGATATGGGTAGTACAAGAGTGGATCTACCACGAGATCAAGGAGGCTAAACCCTAATGCTAGCCTATGGTATGATTGTTGTGATGTATGTTGTGTCCTACGGACTAAAGCTCTCCGGTTTATATAGACACCGGAGGAGGCTAGGGTTACAGTCGGTTACAATGGTAGGAGATCTACATATCCGTATTGCCAAGCTTGCCTTCCACGCCAAGGAAAGTCCCATCCGGACACGGACGGAGTCTTCAATCTTGTATCTTCGTAGTCTTGGAGTCCGTGGGACGATGATAGTCCGCTGTCCGGACACCCCTAGTCGAGACTCCTCGGTAGCCACGAACCAGGCTTCAATGGCGATAAGTCCGGTAGCGCATAATGTTCGGCATTGCAAGGCGGGTTCCTCCTTGAATAATCGAGAGAAGATCATGAACACCGGGATAGTGTCGGCTCTGCAAAATAAATTCCACATTCCACCGTAGAGAATAAAATGTACACTAGTCAATCTGGCGGCGTATTATGCGGCATGACATCACACCGCTACCGGGCTTTTACTTGAATCATTTTTACTATACCACCTCAAAGACGTTTAGCGGCGGTTTCCTTGGCACGTCTTGTCGAGCGAGATCGTGTTCCCCTTATTCGGGATTCTCATCAATACAGACGTGGGTAACCCAACCGCGCCATTGATGGTGGCGCTTTGGGAGATAATCGAGTTTTACCAGGCCGGTGGGGGACGCACAGTTTCGTCCGCCTATATATAAGGGATAAGGATTTACCTTCTCACCTACGCCTTCTTCCTCCTTTGCTTATCCATCTCCGCACACTCAAGCTCCAACGCCAAAGCTCGCGCATCTCGCCTTGACCTTCTCCGAATATGTCCGGAGCGGGAGGCAAATGGTTGGCCTCCACCGTTAAGGAGGAGCACATCACCAAGCTGCGCAGCGCCGGATACCTCTCCGGCGATATCGCGCATCGGCTGCCCGACGAGGGGCAGGTCATCCCTACCCCAGGCCTCATGAGAGGTCGTCTTCCTTCCCCACTTCCTCCATGGTGGGCTTTGCTCCATCCATTAGTTCGGGGCTCATGTTCTACTACGGCACTGGATTTCCACGATCCGGCGCCGAACTTCATCCTCAACATCTCGGCGTTTATCGTGGTGTGCGAAACCTTCCTCTGCATCCGGCCCCACTTGACTGTGGCTCAAGACCTTCAACGTCAAGCGAAGGTTGTGAAGAACGCATAAGTGGAATCTTGGGCGCCATGTTGGGTAAATTGCCCAGCGTCCTTTGGCTCGAAGGGGCCTTCGTGGACTCCGTCAAGGGGTGGCAATCGGGTGGTTCTACATCACCGAGCGCGCAAGCCCACATGGCGGCGGCCCCGAGTTTAGATCTGGCGTCCCCGCAGCTCACCTCTTGAAAAGAAGGGCTTCTTTGTGGGGCAATCCGAAGGAGGTGGCGGGACTCGAGCACGCATCCGAAGCTGGTGAGCAATAAGCTCGGACTTCGTCGGCGTGGTCCAAGTCATGCTCATCTGCGGATTCTCCCATGCCAAACGGGCATTTAATCTGTGGGAGTTTAATCCGGAACAGCACCAGCGTGGCGGGCTCTTCGATCGACATCTGAAGGCGCTGGAGGTGCTTTGTTTAAGCGCGAAGCCCCGCATCCTGACGGAAGATCGCGGATTTAGCTCGCAGCATCAAGCGGCGAGTGGCGATTCAACCCCATAACGGGACACTTGTGGTAATCGAATTGATTCTAAGAGGGTTTCATTCTTTCTTTTCCTTTGACAGGAATGGATGGAGAAGGCCAAGTAGCTCATCAGCCCGGCTCCCATGCGAAGACCAGTGGGCGCCCGTTTAGCAGGCTGCTGGTTCGGCACCGCATGTGGTGCTTGGGAGAAGAAAACCAAGAAGGTGGCGCGGGGACTCGAAAAAGTTCCGCAATCAGTGTTCGGCGACGAGGCGGACTCCTCCCGAGCGAGGAGGAGGAGGACTCTCTCGGAGGAGGAGAGAAGAAGAGAAGGCTTCCCCAATAGGGGAGGCGAAGGGTCAGAGGAGGACTATCCCCGGACAGTTCGCCAACACCACCATTGGCGAGATGAGTGGCCTCAAGGGCGAGCGTTCGGCAGATTGTAAATATCCGGATCCTTGATATGCAATTTCTTTCGTGTCGCGTAGTGTCCTTCTAACGCCGCATTCGTCCGTAGTCCGGCTAATGATGATCTCCCGCTTCATCAGCGGGTTATTAGCCCGTCGGATGTGGATTCACTTCCATTGCCACTACCTCGCGCGGCGAGGGCGCGAGTGGGATCGAGAGAGGACCCATCGGGAGGAGGCTCGGGCGCCGTCGAGCTGCCTCCGGACTTTGTGCGGACTCTACGCCGGAACCCGCAGATGGTTCGAGTCGGCGGGCGGCCCCGAAAGAAGGGCAAGACCGTGACACCGCAACCTCCGTCCAACCGGGCGCGGATAACTTGTTGAGGCGCTTAAAAGCGCTTCCATCGAGGAAGAACACCGCACTATCATGGCGCGGTGATTGAAGGTTCAGCTTCGCCAAGCGGTGACGAAGCTGCGGCAGCCTTCTAACGAGCTTTGAGGTAAGAAGTTAAAATTACGTAATGTAATACCGCGCCAGACGGTAGCCCGATGCTCGGTTCGGTGTTGGAAAGAAAAGCGGTGAGGATCTAACAAGATATACACAGGATTGCTTAAAATATGTCAATATGGGTTTTGCGGTATGTCTTCTTGACCTCTGCCGCACTATCGGCGGAGGTCGATGTGTTGAAGAAGGATCTTGGCGGACCGAGCAAGAGCTCGGCCATGCCAAAGCAGCTCGAGGACAAAGAAGGTGAGTAACACCATTTTGAATAGTTACCTTACAGAAAAGGGTTTTGGTTGCAATAAAGTTAACAAGGATAATATGGGTATTGTAGGGGCCACTAACGAGGTGGCAACCCTAAAGGAGGCTGTGTCATGGCCGAGCAGCTGTCTTGACATGAGCAGGCGAGCGAAAGCAGGAGGCACGGTGGCGGAAGTTCGGCAAGAGCTCCGGGCTCTCATGGAGAAGCATGAGAGTTTGGGCGTGACTCAAGACTTCGAGAGTCCGAGCTTGCCTCGGCTCTCGAAAGTGCCAAATCCGCCAAGGCCGAGGCCCATAAGGGCCTTGAGGAGGTTGAAGATATAAAGAAGATAGCGGCGGGTAAGGCATTTTTCATGCAAAGCGGGCATGTTAATGTAAACTACGACACTTACCGCGTTCGGAGCTCTCGGGGGCATTTGCGGATCTGCTGCGTAGTCGTCGATGCCGCCGCATTCTATCGTGGCGGAGGGATCTCGGCGGAGAAGGTCTTACAGTCGATGCGCTCGGGCCGGCCATCCGGTGCCCCTAGCGACCGGTTAAGCGGTGGTCGAACTCCACAAGGTAGCCGAGGAGGCCATGAAGGGACTTATAGTCCGGTTTGTGGCTGAATAGGTCATGCACAGGAGCTACTTGGCCTCGTCTGCGGTGGTGGATGCATGCCCACAGGTGGAGGTCATCAAGCGCTTCTGCTGTATTGAAGGTGCTCGTCGGGCCCTTGCTCGCACAAAGGTGCCTTGGGGCAAGTTGGATGCGGAGCTTCTCACGGACCCACCGCCACGGGCAAGGAGTATCATACGCCGAAATGTATTATAAAATTGTCTGAAGGGAGCCCGCGATATTGCGAATGAGTGCCCCAGAAATGTAATCTTTGAGTAAACTCATTATGTATTATCCTGCGCGCTGAAACATTGTTCATGTGCGCATTAAGCAATGCTTGCCTAATTTAAAATATTACCTTCTGTGCGGCCGTTTATAAAATCTGAGAGATGGCAAGTCGTTGGCTTGACCCCCAAGCCACAGTCTTTGGGGTATTCGGGATAAACTTGAGCACTCTTGTTCCCATTTTGGGTCCATCTAGGAGGCGCTCAACACAACGAACAAGGCAACCGGACTTATAATGCTTGAACACTCTCACTTAGCCATAGAATTCTATAATTTTAAATTTGGTGAAGCCCCAGGTATCGGAAGGCCGAATCCGGGCGCTATCCATGCCTTCAAATCGGACATGGTCGGAACTTCGCTCGAAGCGGCGTGAGTCTTTAGGACCGAAAAGACCTCTCGAACAGCGACCAGTCTCTCGCCTTATCATGCCGGTCGGTTTTAGCTTTCTCCATCGCTCGCCGCGGCTCAACGGGCGCAATCGCGATGGTTCTCCAGTGCCACCTTAGCCGACGAGCGGAATGTAAGGCACCAACACGTGGGGCCGGGCAAACCCAACTATTGACCCAAGACATGATTCGGAGCCGATTCATATAATGCTATAAGTTCGGGGGTGCCGCACTTATGGAAGTGTTCGGACTTATCACACCATAGAGTGGGGAACATAAGCCCCTGGCGTATTAGGCTGTACCAAAATATACGGGTGCAAAATGTCATATAATGAGCATATATATATAAAAGGTAATGCAATTGCAGTCAAAAAGGTGCTGCATTATTTATGAAAGAGAGTCTGCTATGAATGCGGACTGATACAAATAGTGCGGTAAGCAAGGGATTTGGACTAAGTAAACATGTTCCCCTCCAGGGGTGAGCTGCGGACTTGGTGTATATAATCGAATTTAATGCTCGTAATTGAGACCACACAGTGTTAAATGCAGCCTTCTTTAGGCCTGATTGTTGCATCATGAGTTGGCGGAGTTACGCGCCGGACAGGCTTCAGTTAACGGAGTCTGTGTACATAAAGAAGGAAAATAAAAAATAAAAAGGGGGCACACTTGCGAGCCCCTGAGTGCAGTCGAGCCGCACTCTGGGTCCATTGCGATCGTGCCCTTCCCTGTGCCCATGGTATCTCCAAAGCGTAATGATGTCGCGGTGTTATTCTTCTTGCGATCATGCGCAGGCGAGGTTGGGGCCGCATTACTCTGGCGATGCTCGATCGCGCCGGTGGTCTTGGTTGGTATTGCTTGGCGCGTTTTGCTGTATCCGGCCGTTTAACGGTGGACTCGAGAATGCCTTAGAGGCTGCTCTGTACCGCCGCGAGAGCATATGTGTGTTCCTCCATTCGGAGGGCGTTCCGTATTCCGTTGATCGTGATGACTCCCGAGGGCTGGCATCTTGAGCTTGAGGTATGCATAATCACGGCACGCGTTGAATTTTACAAGCGCGGTTCGTCCGAGCAAAGCGTGATAGCCGCTGCGAAGCGGGACTATGTCGAAGATTAACTCCTCGCTCGGAAATTATCCGGGATCCAAGACCACTTCGGTGTGGTGAGCTGTCTGATTAGCTTCACTCCTGGTATGACACCTTTTAAGGTTGTCTTTGTAGGTTTAATCCTTGAGGGTCTATGCCCATTTTGCACAATGTATCCCGATAAAGCAGTTCAGCTACTACCGCCGTCCATCGGGACTCGTGAGGTGAAATCCATCGGCGATTGGGTCTAAAACCAATGCGGCGAATCCGCGATGGCGTGTGCTGGTCGGATGGTCTCTTGATCGAAAGTGATCGGGCAAGAGGACCATGGATTGAACTTGGCGGCTGGCTCCATCGCGTGAAGCGTCCTTAGTGCGCGTTTCCTCTCCCTCTTGGGTATATGGGTCGCGTAAATCATGTTCACCGTCCGCACTTGTGGGGGAAAACCCTTCCGTCCTCTATTGTTCGGCGGTCGGGTCTCTTCCTCGTCGTCGCTGTTTAGCCCCTTGTCATTGTTTTCGGCAATTTAACTTGCCTGCCTGCTTGAACACCCAGCAATCTCTATTAGTGTGATTACTTGGTTTTTCAGAGGTGCCATGTATCGGCATAGCGGTCGAGTATTCGGTCCAAATTGGGCCGGACCGGAGTGGTTCTTTTGAATGGCTTCTTCGCTGACGGGTTTAGAGCCTCGGAACCGGCGTTGTGCCGTATCCTCCTTATAAATCGCCGTTAATGCGGTGTTTGTTTTTGTTTCGGCGTGACCTGCCGTTGTTGTCCTTAGTATCCGGACTGCCAGAATTTTTACGGAGATTGTTGCTGCGAGCTAGCCAGCTGTCCTCTCCAGCATAAGCGGGTCATTAATGATGTGAGGGCTGCCATGGATTTGGCTTTTCCTGCCCAGTGCGGGCTAGCCATTCGTCCCGGATGTTATGTTTGAAGGCTGCAAGGGCCTCTGCATCCGGACGGTCGGCGATTTGGTTTTATTTGTCAAGAACCGTGTCCATAATTATGCGGCGATTCGTGCGGCTACTAAATAATGTGGCTTAGGTCGCCGATTGTCACGGTGGTCGCTTTGTCGTGCCACGGAAGTTGTCGAGGAATGCAGCTTCGAGGTCTTCCCAACACCAATTGACTCTGCGGGCAAGCTGTTTAGCCAATGCCGAGCTGGTCCTTTAAGCTTGAGTGGAAGATACTTGATGGCATGGAGATCATCGCGCGGGCCATATGGATGTGGAGAAGATAATCTTGATCCAAACCGCGGGGTCTATTGTGCCATCGTAGATTCGATGTTCTGGGTTTAAACCCTTGAGATTTGATGATCCATTACGCCGTCGATGAAGCATAAGCGGGTGTCTGGCGCCTCTGTATTGAGCAATATCGCGGCCTTGACTCGAGCGCTGTCTGCTGTGTTCGGCCCGGCGGGTTATTATGTCGTAGACGGTATTCGTCATGGGTAGTGGGGCGCCCGTGATCCGTAGATGGATCTGGATTGCCTTGCTTTGTCCTCAATATGTCTACATAAGTCCGGTAGCGTTCCCTCTTGGCCGTACTTTTGGGGCGATGCGAGAACGGTCTTGGCTGGGGCACTGGATGCCTCTCTGTCATGACCACGGGGTGGTCGGTCAGCCATATCGTCTTGTTGGTGATGGAGGTATGTATGCTTCCTCCTCTAATCGGGGAGCAGCTTGCGTCTTGGGTAGCTTTTGGAGGCGTTCAATTTTATACTCTTGACGCGAGGACCTCGGTCCATCGATCGGCCAGCAGGTCCTATCAGCTTGAAGCTGTTGCTACTTTTCTTTAGGCTGTTTGGTGTGGCGATAAGCCTGCGCTTAAGCGCTCTTGTTAAGCGGGATCCTCGGTGCAGCCAATTCGTCATCGTTGAGGCTTGCTTCGTCTTGGAGGAGGCATATAGTTATGATCCTCAACCTCTTCGTGCGCCGCCATCTCGTGAGGGCTTATACGCATCCTCCTCGCTGAGTCTTCTTTGGAGGGATTGTCTTGACACTCTACGGGGTATTATTATCTCTGTGCGGAATCTCCATTCTTCTTTGTGGCGGGATTTAGCGGCCTTCTTGGCCTTGGCGTTTGGGCTGCTTCTTTAAAAGTCCGCCTCCCTGCTTCTTCGCCATCCCGTCTTTTGGGGTGTCCACCATATATATGTCGTATGACGAGGTGGTCTTCCAGTGCCCTATAGGCGCTGGTTCCTGTTCGTCTCCGGCATCATCGCCCATAGCGTCGATGTCGTCGGAGTCGTAGTCTAGCATGTCGGTTAGATCGTCGACAGTGGCTACCAAGTGGGTGGTGGGTGGGCTCTGAATTTCTTTGTTGTCCGTACCCCAACCATCCTGGCCATAGTCCGGCCAGGACTCTCCCGATAACGAGAGATGCTTTAGCAAATTTAGGATGTCGCCAAAAGGCGAGTGTTGGAAGATGTCATGGCGGTGAATTCCATAACGGCGCCCAATCTTAATCGATTGGTAGAGTGCGGGAGGTTGAGTCCGGCAAAGTCGGCACCTCGGAATCACAATTCGCGGGGCACAAGATTAATGTTGGCTCCATCGCCGTGGAAGTTGAAGCCCCGGTGGCGTCTATCCACCGATCCTCGATCTGGGCGATCGGCTCGGACTGATGGCGAAGCGGATTCATGTCGCGGCCACCAAGGCATAGATTGACCGCGAGCTAGATCATGCCCATCGTCATAGTGCGGCGCGCTCGGCTGTGGCTCGAGTCTGTCGAAGATCAAGTCTCCGCGGACATTGGCCGTGAAGTTTAGGCTTCCGAATCTGACCTGATGGCCAGGGGCATAGCTTTCGATCTACTCCAGATGGCCAAGTGAATTAGCCCGCAGTGCGAAGCCGCCGAACACGAAGATCTGTCTGGGGAGAAAAGTCTCGCCCAGGACAGCGTCGTTGGTTGTAGATGCCATCAAGCCTATCGGTGATGACACAGAGGAACTCTCAATGAAAGCACCAATGTCGGTGTCAAAACCGGCGGATCTCGGGTAGGGGGTCCCGAACTGTGCGTCTAGGCGGATGGTAACAGGAGGCGAGGGACACGATGTTTACCTGGTTGGGCCCTCTCGATGGAGGTAAACCCTACATCTGCTTGATTAATATTGATGATATGGGTAGTACAAGAGTGGATCTACCACGAGATCAAGGAGGCTAAACCATAAAGGTAGCCTATGGTATGATTGTTGTGATGTATGTTGTGTCCTCGGACTAAAGCCCTCCGGTTTATATAGACAGGAGGAGGCTAGGGTTACAGAGTCGGTTACAATGGTAGGAGATCTACATATCCGTATTGCCAAGCTTGCCTTCCACGCCAAGGAAAGTCCCATCCGGACACGGGATGGAGTCTTCAATCTTGTATCTTCGTAGTCTTGGAGTCCGTGGACGATGATAGTTCGCTGTCCGGACACCCCTAGTCGGGACTCCCTCAAGCGCCTTTGCGCGTTAGCGCGAGGCCGAGCCGGGGAGGGGTGGGACCCCCTCCCCATCCCGGCGAGGCCGAGCTAAGGAACAAGCCGTGCAGCGGCGGCGCGGCATGCAGCGGCGTCGCATCTTGAGGCAATCCGCAACATGACTTGCCCCGCACCACACCGTGCGGGGATAGTTTCTTGACACACCTTCCTTGTATGGACTTTGCCCGTTATCTATCTTAGGGGTGTGCGTGGAGTGCGTGTGGGGGAGGGGCAGAATAACGCCTTGCGCTGTCAAGCAGCGCCTTTGCCGCGTTAAGCGAGGCGAGCCGGGGAGGACCCCCTCCCCATCCGGCAAGGGCGAGCGAGAATGATCCGTGCTGAGGCGGCGGCGGCGTGAC